>CM076077.1:3830000-4000000 GCA_038088235.1 Zacco platypus
GTGGATCATTTATCATTGTATTATATTCCTACTTCTTTCAAATTAAATGAATTCTCGACTCATGCCAAAACTCTATGTACCTGTATTTACACATATTTATATGACTTTTTAAAAACCAAAATTGAATATATGTCCGTTCACACCAAGAATGATAACTATAAAGATAACGATAGATATAGTTCTAAATATAAAAGAATAGCAGATTCCACACCACAGCTAAACGATATCTTTGGGATCACTTTCAGAACGAGTTTTTCTGTTGAACGATGAAACTTTGCCAATCAGAATCTGACTCGTGCATTTAAAATGGCGGACGACATTGTGGAGAAGTTAATCGCCGAGGTCCAAAAAAAACGACCACTGTTTGATAATCAAACTCCCTTTTCAAGGATACTTTAAAGAAAATGTATATACGGAATAAATGGTGAGCAATATTAATAATGAGATCATTATGCCAGGCTAGCAAACATTAAATTACCTCAGGTATCCAGCGCTAGCTCCGACAACATTGTCTTGCTTCCTTTGAAGCTGCAGTGAAAAAGACTTATTTTTAGTCCACTACATTAACTTTGTCAGCTAAATCAAAGATTGGAGAATAACACAAGATGTGTCACTCTTATTGTTTTGAATGGGAGTAAGTGCAACGAGCAATATGGCGGAATAAGTCCCGCCTTCTAAATAAGAGCCAATCACCGATTGGTAAAGTCATTGCATCACGTTCGAAGCTCTAGTTCCTATAGAAACTGTCAGAAGCGCACTTGCAGGTTAGCTAGATCCAGCCTGAAAAATAGTTTTTTGTCATGATTTGAGTGTTTAGAAACAAAGCGAGACGGTTGTCAGATTTCATTGGTGATTTTAAATATGAAATTTAATCGAAAGCGTCGCAAACCGCTTTGGAGAATTTGATGTTTCCCCATTCAAAGAGATAGGAGCTGCACTTGCATGCCTGAGAGGCGTTTCAAAGATGGCCGCCGAGTGACCTGTCTCAAAGGGACTAAATTAAATATTAGATTAGATCGATTACACAAGCTATTCACTCGAAAACATTGCATGCTGAGGACATCTGCTGGTTAAAGCCTTGTAAATGCAACAAGAACAGCAAAAACATGTTATCGTTTGTTGGTGTGGACGCAAATATAGTTATCATTATAGTTATCGTTCTTGTTGTTAGTCTGTCGATTACCATTATTACAAAAGGGGACATTTTAGGAATAATTTTGTACTGTACATGGCAAATGTAACATAATACAGCCGTGAATTCTTGATTTGTATAGAACTTTTTTACCTGTTCTTAGTGTTTTTAGGTCAAAATGTGTTTGTTGGTTGACCTTTGCTAGTGTTATGGAAGAATGGCTTGATTTGAGTGTGTTTTGGTAGTTTAAGTACATTTTAAATGAAATGTACGTGCTGTGCCAAGCTAAAGTTTGGTAAAGAGAACTGTGTAGAAGTGGGTCGGTCTGTAATCGTGTAAGACAGTGCTGTTGGACAATCTGGAGTGGAATGTTGGAATTACAGGTTCCAGATTACAGCGATAACGGCAGAGAAGATTTTCACATTATCAAAGAATTAATATATCTGTCTTTCAGGGTGAACATTCCTCACAAACATCAAAAGGGCAAAAAATGTGCTTATTAATTGCCTGGAATTTTTCTCTGTAATTCCAAGTCAATTTAGACGGAGATGTCAATCAGGCGGATTAGGCTTGTTTGTCGTCGCTGCGGCGCCGACTGCCGAAAAATGAACAAATAGGCAGATTATGCGATCCGAAATTTGGACTGATTTCATTACAATTTCATCATGGCCTCGTCTCAAATCTCTAAATTGCTTATTAAGCCGGATTTTAATGCTTGTTCCTCTGTCAGCACTTCAAATAAGACAGATATTAGGGCACTTGCTCATTTTTTCAGGCATGCAGGAGGGAAAAATGCTGGGCTGTTTTCTTTGTGAACACACACACATGTTGGCTTTCATGTTTTATGGGGACATTTCATAGACGTAATGATTTCTCCCCTAAACCTACCTATCACAGAAAACTTTTTGCGTTTTTACATTTTCAAAAAACACACACTTATATGATTTATAAGCTGTTTTTCCTCATGGGGACCCAAAAATGTCCCCATAAGGACAAGGATTATGGATATTGCCATTTTGCTAATTTCCCCTGAACCACACACACACACACACACACACACATACACACACACAAAGGTGAATTGTGTTCATGGCCAAGAATCATGTTTGTTGTTTATTGTTGTTATATTTCATCATTAACTCACCATCACGTCATTCCAATCCTGTATGCTGCTATTTGTTCTGTGGAGCAAAAATGGATGAGTGAAAAACAAATTAAGCACCATTAAAATATCATATCTGTAGCTCGAATGATTCACAGACTATATGATGCTTTGTGTGAGGAACTGAAAATCTTACTCTCTGTTGCTGCTGTGAAATTTCATCCGCATCCAGACTCAAAAATGCCTGCATGTTGCACCAGGTTTGATGGCAAACACCTTTGATTCTTGCATGTGCCGCAGCAAAACGCAACCACGGCAGTCTGAATATGCTGAGGATTTCTATAAATAAATAAGCAGTCTGGTTAAAGTGGATATTATAATTAGCTACCAGAATAATAACGCATGCAATTTACCTACAATTGAAGGAGACTCTCTATCGCCTCCTTGAGAACTGAGGTTTATTAATATAAAAACAATCTTTCCCCATGACCCAGGGTTATTTTTGTTAACTAAAACTATTCAAATGGAAATAATGCTGAAATAATAATAATTTAAAAAAAATTACATATCAGATGAGAAGCCTTTTGAATTGGATTGACAAATAATTGAAATAATTTGAATCAATAAAATTGTAAACTGGAAATGAATAAAAACTGAAAATGAAATAAAAATGATAATATATTTATTTGTTTAAAATAATAATATATTTGTTTAAAAAAACAAATATAAATGACAAAATTCAAATATTATATATAAAAAATTATTTAAAATTAAACAATAATTAAAAAAATATTAGAAATTACAAAGGCATATAGCAAAATGATAAAAAAACTAGACATAAACTTAAACCTAAATAGTAATTTAAAAAAAAAACTAATAAGATGACCAAATCACATAACAAAATAAAAAATAAATAGTAATTACAAAATATTAGAAATGACAAATGCAAATTACAAAATCATAAAAACAATTAACTAAAAATAAACTTTAAATATTAATATATTTTTTAGATATAAAACTATAAAGATGACAAAAGTATACATACAAAATTACTAAAAAAAACTAATAAAAATAACAAAGTCACAATCCAGTTCAAATTAAAACTGAAAAAATAAAATCCAAATGAAAATATTAATAAAAAGTAATAGTATATATAACACTGCCATGTAATTTACATTTATGAACTAATAAAATCTATACTTTCAATACAATGTACGTCGCTTTGGATACAAATGTCGGTAAATGCAATGCGTATGTGGTCAATACGTATCAAGATATGCTTTCCAGGATGAATCGATAACTTGAGGGCGCTGGAGCGTACAGTAATCTGAGGCACACTGGCAGGATACTAATGTATCGCCGAAGTCCTGGCATGAATCAAAACCCTCTCAGGTCCAAATGAGCTCAAGCTGCTGCAGGCGCCAAGATTTATTTCATTGCTTTTCAATTTGGAGGACCATTTGTCTGTCTCTCAACGCCTGCAAGGCTGCTGTTTATTTTCTGTCTGTCGGAAAGATCGCACGTCCCGCAGGGCAGGTGAAAGGGGCCTATGTCTGGTGGCCGAGTGGCTGTCATCCGGACGCTGCATTTATTAACACCATGAGCGTGGCTGTAGGTCCACACTTGGATTGCAATAAGAGAAAAATGGAGGCTCCATCCAAACTCAACACTCAAAGCTAATCATCGTCACCTCGTGATTACCTCCCACTCTCCGTCCAACGCCCGTCTCAGACACCCGGCCGAACGTTCGGTCCACCCAAAAGCCACTGATCTCCTCATTTGCCTGACTGATGGAAAACATTAAGAACATGTTGAAATGTGATGTTAGTCTTCCACTCTCTTTGAGCTCACACAACCCAAAAACGCTGCCAGACTTCAGTGGCCAACCCTTCCAAGAAGAGAAGATGAAAAATACATACTTGCCTTCAACTTGAGAACATTTAGTGCACCAGAAAACGGATGGCTTGTGTTCAACGGCGTATGAATTTTTCTAGTCTTTCACCTCGTACTGTAAAACACAATGTTTGCTGCGCCACTTACACAAAGTCTGTGTTTACACGAATTAAAGGTACACTATGTAACTTTTTTTTGTTCAAAATTAAGTCAATACGTCATCAATCTCCCAAAATCTTCCAAAATGTGTTTTAGTCTTACCATGATTCACTATGGTAAGCCTTTTATAAGTGTTTATATTTTAGACCTGTCAGGATGGTTTTGGAGGGAAATTGAGTACCTACGTCACGTGTCATCAAATCCGTAAATAGAGAAAAAATGCTCTGTGTGTCATGAGAAATGTCCCATTGTATGATGTTTATTACATTAAGTGCACAAACAATTAAGTGCTTGAAATATAAAATGAATTGCATGATAAAACAAACTTGAAACGCAAGCACGCCCAAAAATATATTTTTTGTATAAGTATAAGGATTGTTGCAACATACTATGATCTGTAAAAGTAATTTAATATTAAATTTACACATTAAGAGCAATAAGGTGTAGTATATGATAATACTATAATACATTTTTAATGAATTGTCATGCTACAAACATCATTAATTTGAAACATTTAATTTGGAAGAATATTGGAAGCAAAAAATATACCTAATATAATATAGGCTAAGATAACTAAAAAAAAACAGTCAGAACGAGAAATGCTTGATTTCGCTTCAGTTATATACTAGTATATGAACCATGTCATTTAAAAGACATTAATGGTCATTTTAATGCACTATATAAATCATAATGTGATTTTGCGGGGATTATAACCAGGCGCTAAAAATATTACCCATTAAAAGTCCGTTGAGCCAATGGGATCACTCAGGGTCCTAAAGGAGACCCGATTCCTGGGTGGACTCGATTTCTCACCAAACCAGCTACTTTGGCGAGAACTGAGGGATTTGAAAGGTTGTAAAAGCTAAAAAAGAGATGGTGTTTTTATTACTCAACAGGTGAGTAAGTATTTTATTGCACAGTCACACAGAGCCGAAGCACAACCAAAACAATGTTCTTCCACAGAATGCATGCAGTTTTGTTTTTTAACCAATAGAGGGCCAAAAGTTACATAGTGTACCTTTAAAAGAAACATAATGATTTTGACATGATTATAATTAGTTAAGACATAAAAATATGAAATGAAAATACTTTAAAATAAAAATTAAACACTTACTAAAAAAAAAAGATAAAATATAAGATTTTAAAATATTTATAAATAAAATATTAACCAACATCAGAGAACCATGAACATTTGAATGTGTTGTTAAATTATTGAAGTATCAGGGATATCTCAGTTTTATTTATTTATAATGCTCATTTAAAAAAAAAAATTTAAACTAAAGTGCTGTACAAGTACTATAAAACTCATTTTTAGAAACAAATTACTTCATGCTAATATTTTGTTATGGAATCCCTGATGTAGGAAATATATATTTTTAAACAATTATTATTAATTATAATATTGTTTTATAATGCCTTATTATATTGTTGTTAATTTTCTTCTTTTCAATAAATTTGTCCATAAAAATATGTATTATTATTATTGTGTAATAATACCTATAATTATACTTATATTTAATATAAGTATTTAAAATAAACATCAATACATAAAATATCAATCTTGTTATGAAAAATCATTTCAATTATGAGGAGAATCAGATATGTGTTGCACAGATGAGATGATCAGATATGCAAAATCAGGCCCAAATCAGAACTTAGTGCTTTTGCTCTTTATGCACGTGCAAGAAGATTTGATCCTGGAATTAGTTGACGGTGTAAAGCGTTCACAGAGTCAATGGATTCGGCCAACACTACTCCTCAAACCCTGTGTGTTTTATCTGAGCTGGTGTAAAACGCAGGGCGTTTCTGTAAATGTCAGTCTCTTGGCACTCACGCTACAGCAGATGGGGAACAAAGAGGAAAAGGAGAGATGAGGATGTCAGGAACGCCGGCCCGCGCTCCTGCCGCGCTCCCCTGATGAATGAAGATCTGGAGTTGTGTAGAGTTGGAGCCAAGCGCGGCCGATGAACTCCAGGACACGCCGTAAATCACTCAGGAGGTCATGAACTTCACCAACAGTCAATTCCTCTCATTTTGATCTCTTTTTCTGTCTGTCAGGGTGAGAATGAAAACACAAATGAGATCTAATCAATGTTTCAAAACTTTCTAGACAGCAAGATTCAATAGAGTTTGCTGAAGTCTCCAGCTTTCAGATGTTTCTCCTGACATAAAGAGTTATCAAACAGATTTCGAGTCAAATTGTTTCCTAAATATCGGCCACAACATTACCTACATCTTCTCAACACAATGTTCAAACCTAGTGGAACTTGAATACCAGGATGTTTTGAGGAATTTTATTTTGCACGATTTACTATTTTGTTCCCTCGATTTACTAAATCGTACGCACGATTTACTATTTTGTTCCCTCGATTTACTAAATTGTGCGCACGATTTACTATTTCGTTCCCTCGATTTACTATATCGTGCGCACAATTACTATTTCATTCCCTCGATTTACTAAATCGTACGCACGATTTACTATTTCATTCACTCGATTTACCAAATCGTACGCACGATTTACTATTTCATTCACTCGATTTACCAAATCGTACGCACGATTTACTATTTCATTCACTCGATTTACCAAATCGTACGCACGATTTACTATTTCGTTCCCTCGATTTACTATATCGTGCGCACAATTACTATTTCGTTCCCTCGATTTACTATATCGTGCGCACAATTACTATTTCATTCCCTCGATTTACTAAATCGTACGCACGATTTACTATTTAATTCACTCGATTTACCAAATCGTACGCACGATTTACTATTTCATTCACTCGATTTACCAAATCGTACGCACGATTTACTATTTCATTCACTCGATTTACCAAATCGTACGCACAATTTACTATTTCGTTCCCTCGATTTACTATATCGTGCGCACAATTACCTATTTCGCTCACTCGATTTACCAAATCGTACGCACGATTTACTATTTCATTCACTCGATTTACCAAATCGTACGCACGATTTACTATTTCATTCACTCGATTTACCAAATCGTACGCACGATTTACTATTTCATTCACTCGATTTACCAAATCGTACGCACAATTTACTATTTCGTTCCCTCGATTTACTATATCGTGCGCACAATTACCTATTTCGCTCACTCGATTTACCAAATCGTACGCACGATTTATTATTTCGTTCCCTCGATTTACTAAATTGTGCACATGATTTACTATGTCGTTAACTCGATTTACTATATCGTGCGCACAATTACTATTTCGTTCACTCAATTTACCAAATCGTACGCACAATTTACTATTTCGTATATTATGATTTATAAATCAAGGGAACGAAATAGTAAATAGTGCGCATGATTTACTTTTTTTTCTTGCATGTCATGTGCTTGGCTCCGTATCCAACAATGAGACATCAACAAAAATGGCTGCCAGCAGCCAATTGAAACTTGGAAGCCTAATTTTAATTCTAAGCCAGTGTTTTTTCGTATCATTGATATACTATTATAGTTTTTGTCTACTATTATAACTTTTATCTTGAATTTTATTTTATTTTTATACCCTTTCAATTTTCACTTTAATTTTACTTAAAGTTTTTGTCTTTTTTTAATGTCTATATAGTTTCATTAATATCTTTTACTTGTTTATTTTAGTTTATATGAAATAAAATAAGTTTGTTTATTTTTATTTCTGTCCACATTTTATTTCAAGTAAAGAAAAAGTTGTTTCATTTTCTATTTTTTTAGTTTTTAGTTTTAGTTAACGATAATATCCCTGTTCTGAGCACCATACAATTCTGACCAAAAAATTATTTTGATTCATCAGATATTAGTCAATGCATTTTCAGGCATGACCCATAATGCCTCATTGTGATTGTTGTGTCCAGTATTTTATTTCATACTGTTTTCATTTTCCTTCATACAGTATTTTCTCACAAGCATGAATGAATGAAACATCAATTCAGCTGAAGTTGATCCTTTAACGAACCATAATGGAAGCATTCATTAGCTCTCCTAAGCAATAACATTTTCCTCTGGGTTTGTGCTTTCTGTCAAACGCTGGTGGTTTGAAGAAATGATCTGAGCTCGTTTAAATTTACACATCATCTGCATGTGTGTGATCGATAGACAGAAAAACAGAGAAAAAGAAGGAATGAATGAAGAGGAAATGTGTGTGTGGTTTTCTGCAAAGCTTGTTTATAATTCATAATTGCTTTGGCCTGGGGACGTGCCAGCTGTATGAAACCAATTCCATCTGTTGGAATCACGCATGCGAGGTGAGAGACGGGAATACGCACAGGCTATAAATGCAGGAAAGTGCGCAGTCAAACTTATGCTGGTAATCATGCGTGCGTACATACGTATAAACATGCACATTCTGAACACACACCTTCAGGGCATCTGTAATACGGCTCATTGCTTGCAATGCTCTTGAAGTCATGGTCAGGATCAAACGCAGCATTCACGTAGCACAACACACTCTCGAAATGTCTCAGGGATGTTGGAATCACAGTATTGGGATGGTCCGATAAGGATTTTGTTCAATCAACGACCATAAGAAATAGCATTCAATGGTTTGAGTTCCAGGAAATGCATGAACTGGTCAAAGATGACCGCTGTCCACATGTCAAACAAACAGAACTCCTCAGAGAAGCACAATTGGTTTCAACTGACTTCGGCATTGGCAAGCAGCCAATATGCATTTGAATTATGCATCTCAGAATTATGCATCCGATGCCTTAAAATGCAGCTCAGTATGTTTGAGAACAGATCCTCGGTGTTTCACTGATCTCACTGGATATTTGATTCTCTCCAGTAATTCCCATAATTTAATGAACGGCTCTTTTTCATCTCTCCAGCCGACTGTTATCAGCGCGACCACGGCTGTATTTATTCACTGCCTTTGGCTGTGATATTTCCCCATAATGATTCCGAGAAAAATGAAAAAGCCATTTCATATTTCTCCAGCCAAAGCAGGACATAAACTCGTTTCCTCTGATCTGCATTTGAGAGGTTGAGCGAGCGCCAGTGGGAAGAGGTTCTGGATGAGAAAGAGGCCGAGCCGTTTTCAGTGTAAACGCTGATTCCAGGCATCTCCTGCCCTTTGACCCCGTTCTGCTTTTATGTCTGTACCAAGAGGGAATGTAAATGAATGACGACGAGGATAGCTAGCGCTCGCTTGCTGGTAGATCTCACGTGGATTCGGTCCAACGTAATACAGCGTTTGTCTTTACTGATTGTGAAATGATTGGATTGCTCATCATTTTGTCGACTTTTAAGCATGTGCTATACGGCCAAAATTAACATTCATCAAGCATCAAATTGGAGTAAAGACTGGCTTTGTTGAAAAGAAATAAATTGTAGTAGTTGTTGGTTGGGAACTTTACTGGGAATTGAACTAATACATGGTTTAAGAATGAAAATCTGACCCTTTCTGATGCAATGTGAGTGATTCAAATGTAAGACATACAGATTGTTAAAGAATATGTTGTGACTCTTGTTTTTTGACAAACATTTGAAGTTGATATAGGAGGACATGTGATGATATAAATATATATATATATATATATATACATATATATTATATGTATACATATATAATGATAAAAAATTATATATATTTATATATGATAAAAAATTATTTATTAATTATAATTTGTATATATAAATTGCATTTTAAAAATAAATTCTAATAATAAATCTAAAATACTGTATATATATATATATATATATATATATATATATATATATATATAATGTGATATCTTTTCATATAGTATAATTAAATTATAACAATTTGAACTCTGCTCATCACCAATGATTGCTGTCTACTTTCTCTTAGAAAATGAATGAGATGTGAATGCCTCTTTATTGCTGTCACATGACATTCACACGCATATACACATGCAATAACAAATAAAAAAATCCTGATTCAAGTATTTAGATTTAGATCCGAGTCAGACGACCAGATATCAGATATGCATCAGATTTGAACGTGTCCCAAATAATCTCATATGTGCTTTACTGTTACGCACCAAACAGACTGACCGATTGTGTAAATGTAGCCAAAGAAAGTGTATTTTCATGAAACTTCACCTTCAATTTAAAGGTTTCGTTGCAAAGTGAGCAAAACAAAGAGCAAGTCAAGTAAATATGGGCACCTAGATGGAAAATGACTATACTCGACTTACGAAATATGACACTGTGCGTTTCTTCTGCTAACAAAGATGCCTTTCAGCAAACTGCCCTGAAATAAGGTTCATATTAAGGCTCATTTTCAGCATTTAAAGGATCCAGATCCAAAATGTTCCAGACATTATAAAAATTAGAGATGAATAAAATCTGCAGGGAGGAATGCTGACCGGAAAAGCCTGGAAGTTCATCTGCTTCTCCTGCAACGGATGGAAGGAAACAGTAGTAAGGAACAAAGTGGTAATCGGCACAGTGATAACGTCATTATCAAGATGGGCATACAGCAGTTCAATCAAATGTGTTCTCAGGCCTGAACCCAACAGGTTATCTCTATTGAGCAAAGGTTTTCCTTTCTTTCCTGAGAATGCTTTATAAATTCCTGCTAAAGATGATCTGATTTTGTGTGTGTGTGTGTGTGTGTGTTCCTGGCAGGTTGTCAGATGTAAAAGCTCTGAAATGGGTTTCAACTGTGATCTGAACAAAACAAAACATTCCCTGTTAAAAACTCCACAGAAGTGCTCAAGATACTACAAAGCCCCTAAAGGGCCATGTTAAAAAATTAGATAGGAGGAAAAATTATATTTCGATGCTTTTGTGTTCTTTCGCAAGACTTTTACATTCCCAGAGAAACTTTGAATTTGTTTGTGACGGAAATAATGAGGTGGGAGGAAATGCTGAATTTCAGTGTTTTTGTAAGCGAAGGCAGTTTCTCAGAGGAACACAAAACTTTTTTCGAGAGCACAAATGTGAGCGAATAATAGTTTTGCGAGTGAATGCAAAATTTCTCAAAGTAACGCAATACTTTTGTGAGAGAGTGCAAATGTTTAGCGAGGGAACGTAATGGTTTTGTGAGAGTAAATTTTTTGTGAGTTAATGTAAATATTTTGCGAATGAACGCAATAGTTTTCAATATAAAATATTTTGGAAGTGAACGTAAAACTTTCTCGGGGAAATGCAATAGTTTTTCTAGGGAACGTAAATGTTTTGCGATGGAGAGATGGTAAATATTTTGGAATATTTTGTTTCTCAAATTGTCAAGAGAACATGAATGTTTTGCGAGCGAATGCGGTTTTTGCGAATGCAAAAGCAATGAAATAAAACCCAGGTCTCTGCCAGGGGAGTGAGGTTTACAAGCACAGCTTTTATGAGCTTGCTTCAGTTACACTCACCTCCCTTAACCTCATTTCCATCCGGGTCACGGCACCAAATGTAACCTCCAAGTGGAATTCAAACTGGCGTCTCCGGCATGGGAGGCGAGTGCGCTAATAAGGAGGCTAAAGACCACAGCCTCTAGTGCGACTCTTAAGATCAGGTGAGTGACGTTTACCCCTAAACCTCACTCCCACCCGGGTCACGGCACCAATGTAACTCCTCAGGTCCTACTCACCCCACTCTATGCAGGCCTCGACCCGGGTCTCTGTGTGGGAGGCGGGTGCGCTAACAAGGAGGCTAAAGGCCACAGTCTCTAGCATCAGCCGCTAATGCACCTCTTTAGATAAGCGGAGTGAGGTTTACTTGGCCTCACTTGCCTCACTATCAGGTAAACAAGGTTTACCTGGCCTCACTAGCTGGCCTCCATTACATTCACCCTCCAAAACCTCACTCCCATCTGGGTCACGGCACCAATGTAACCCCTCAGGTCCTATTTGCCCCACTCTGTTTGGGCCTCGAACCCGGGTCTCCGGCGTGGGAGGCGGGTGCGCTAACAAGGAGGCTAAAGACCACAGCCTCTAGTGTCGCTAATGCGCCTCTTGTGGCAAGGGGAGTAAGGTCTATCTGCACAGCTCTTACTAGCTGGCCTGTGTTACAGTAAGATACATACAGAAAGATACTAAAGCCACACATATAAACGTCTGAATGTCATTACATTATGTATAAACAATCTTTTCAAGGTGTGCTTAGAAATTACACTATAACAACTAAAATCAGCAGCATATTAAATCTGATGTCTTCATTTTTAAAACTTTTTTTTAAATTGTATTTGCAGACATGAAGCTACACATATGATATAATGCAATGATGTTCTCATCAACACTGACAGCGGTTCGGGTTTGTTTTATATGACAACAAGGGTCCGTCTTTCTCTCTGCCCCTCCATGGCTGTGGACACGATCTCTCGGACACAAGAAGCCAAAATCTGTTAATCAAATAGAGACTTTCCTAAAATCTCCTGTATCTCAGATGTTTCTCCTGAAATAAAGACCTCAACAATCTCACATGTGTCAAGTGAGTTTCCTTATTCACCAAAGAGACAAGAGAGTCCGTAAACAGCTTGAGATGAAATATGAGACATTTGAAGAAAAATAGAAGAAAAACAGAATATTTTTAGTCATCACTGCAAACAGTGATGTTCTTCCTCAGTATTTTTGTTTTTTTCAGATATCTAAACATTGTTAAATCAAGATACTTTTACTTGAGATGCAAAATTGTCTCGTTTTCCAAAACATTTACCAAAATTAAATAAGCTTATGCTTAAAACGAGAAAAATATCTGGGGTCAGAAAAATAAATGAGTTTTTCCATTTTATAAAATCACAAAATTTTGATAAGTTTGCTTTGTGTAATGTATTAAGAATGTTTAGATATTTGTTCTGGAACGCAAAATAAAAAAAAAAATCATTTATTTTTAAGAGTTGTAGAGTTTCAGAGTTCTGGTCAAATTGTGCAAAAGATGTGAAGATGAAATTACCAAGCGAGCATTTATATGCTGTAACATCAGCAGTCATACAAAAAAAGTTAATAGTTTAAACATCTCTGAGGAGTTCCACATCTCCTGAGAGCTCAATATTGTTTGCTGGTCTTGTTTGGATGTCTAAATCTGATTCTCACCTTTGAGGATTCGTCAAATCTATTCACAGAAAAGCTGCTGAATGAATGGAGAAGGCCTGCGGGCAGGGCATCCTACACCCTGGGAATGTCTTAAAGCCTTTGTACGTGTCTGTAAACAGATCTGCTCATCATTTATTTACAACAGACCATCTCGTCAACACCCAGTCAGGCCACGGAGAAGATAAATGGAACGTCCCACACTGTCCTAATGGAGGATCTGCACACAATGGAGCTGAAATCAACAAGGACACCCTGAAGAGAAGATAAAGAGACACTCAAAAACACGTTGCTTTTTGGTTTGATGACATACACAAAGACATAAAAAATGCATAGAAATCTAAATGACTTTAAATGTAAATACATATACAGCTGTAAATAAAATAGTGTGTATTAAATGTATTAAGGTCACAATGAAACAGAAGTAGCGACAGATATTTTCTTCCGTATTGTAATGTATCATACAAGAGTAAAGGATTGTCGGAAAAAGAAAAAAATTTAGGTCGAGACCTGGTTCTGTGCATCAGTTGTTGATTGGATGTTAAGATGTAGGCGTGGCAAAAATGCTTGCAGGGGATTGTAATAAAGGGGCGGAGTTTAAGCGGACTAAATGATTGGAGAAGACCAGCATACGTCTGTCGTTTCATTGGAAGATCCAGTTGATATTCTGATTAAACATTATGAGGTCAAAACGTTTTAAAATATTAAATTAAAATGAATTGTTCACAATAAGATCAATAACTTGCATTTAGAAAATTGACTGGGCGAAGATGTTTGTCTGCACTATATTTTAAACCCCAGTTAGTGATGGCTTAGCAAAACTTCTCTGGTTTTAAGCATAAACTCACTTAATTTGATCAGTTTTTCTTATTTTACATATTTTTTATGGGAAAATAAGACGAAAATACAGAACAGCATTTTTTGTGATGATTTCCAGTCAAGTTGTGATTTTTTCTAGCTATGCAAAAAGTAAATGTGCCATAATATGCGTTTAGAAATAAAGATCTGTACTATTTCTAAAGCCCTTTACAGATCTGACAAATAATTTTCCTTCATTGCAAAGGCCAGCTGGTTTATATGGAAGCTTAATAAAAAATAAAAAAGGTATTTGTGACTTTTTTTTCTCACAATTCTGACTTTGTTCTCAGAATTGCGAGATATAAACACAATTATGAGAGAAAAAGTCAGAATTGTGAGATATAAAGTCAGAATTGTGAGATATAAAGTCAGAATTGCGTGATATAAAATCGCAAATGCAAGAAAAACAGTCAGAATTGTGAGATAAAAACTTGCAATTGCAAGAAAAACAGTCAGAATTGTGAGATAAAAAGACACAATAACCTTTTTTGTTTTTTAATAAGTGGCAAAAACAAGCTTCCATGTCAGTTAGTGCTAGTTTAGCTAAACTTAGACTACAGACAGTGACAGACCTCACAAAAAACTCTTTTTTTGTAGAATTTTTGCAGGTGCATGTCTCTCTAAATGGATATTGAAACCTGTTTAACAGAACAGAATTGCTTTATTGGGACGCGGCCTCCAATTTAAAGGTCAAGAGTGTGATAAAGATGCTAAAAAGATGCTGCAAATCAGGATATGATTGGCCGGCCACATTATGGCATACATTAGCGGTGCTTATGTAGCACATCTTCCTGCATTAACATTCGAAGGCATACTAAGAGAGTTAGTGCATAACGAGTGTCATGGGAAGAGACGGCAGAGGTTTTAATCATCGCCTTTGTTCTCTCCGATTAAATTTAGTAAATAGACTTCATCTGGAAAACAAAACAGCTACTGTATGTGCCGTACCATAAATCAGGAAAGTCTTTGGGTTTGTTTTTGGAAAACACAGCCGTGTCTGCTCATTACAACCCTTCAACACATTGCGAAGAACTCGCTTTACCTCTTTGATTATATTGGGCTCTCTGCAGGATCCCAGACTCTCGTCTCATTAGTTTTCTCCAAATGCCTCTCAGAATTTGTCTTACCTCTGTTGTGAACCCAGTTTTTCCCCCTGCGGAGATCTGAATTCTGGGGATGTTTACCCAAAACAGTGGGGCGGTCTCTTCCAAGCCGAGATTAAACTTCAAGTATAACCAATCATGTCTTTCTGGGCTGAAGCCCTCACATTTTCTGCCTTCAGACCAAAAGAGATTTATTATAACTCCTTCACCGAGGGCAACAACACAACCAACTGAATCACCCATAAAATAACTTGCTTAGAGGTTAAAACTTTACAAACCAAAAAGAAAAAAAATCTAAAATTGGACAACAGCTGGATTTTAGATAGTTCTGACCCACGGCACTGAAAACATCGGCTGACCTAGATACACGTCTGCTGATAAAACACAATATGAGACAAAGTCTCAAGCACAAAAAGGCCTGAAAGCAGAAATTGTGCTTTACAGTGAGAGACCATCTGAACATTGCGATCATCCTCCAAACACAAGCTGAAAATGAAAACCTGTTTCCCAGCAAACAAAAGTATGTTCTGAGAACGTTTTGGTAATGCTACCATTGTTAAATTTATCTTTAAATTTAATTACTTTTGCATGTTTTCTGAACATTCAATAACACAATTAACATTTAAAGGGGACCTATCATGCCTCTTCTACAAGATGTAATATAAGTCTCTGGTGTGTCCAGAATGTGTGTGAAGTTTCAGCTCAAAATCCCCCACAGATCATTTATTAAAGCTTGTCAAATTTGCCTCTATTTGGCTGTGAGCAAAAACACGCAATTTTTGTGTGCGTCCCTTTAAATGCAAATGAGCTGCTGCTCCCCGCCCCCTTTCCAGAAGAGGGCGGAGCTTTAACAGCTCAACAACAACAAAGCTGGAGAATCTCACGCAGACAAAATGAGGATTTTATGAGGCCTTACTTTGTTCAAACCGACACTGATGGAGAGACTCAGGAAGAAGTTACAACTTTTAGACGTTTCTGAACGGTTAGTGGATAAATTTATGTAGTTGCTGTGGAGTTGATCAACTCATCACTAGCATGCGTCGTCATGTTCATCTTTTGTTCAAATCCAGTGTTGAATTGACCCTCGTTTGTGAAGCAGTCCAGCGTAAAATGAACATCAACAACACTCGACTACAACAACTCTTCCTCTTCTCTAAAGCAGCCCAACATGGCCCCGCCCCCTTTATTGTGTGTTCCCGAGGGCGGGGTTTATGTAAATTTTAGAGTTTGTGATGTCACCAACACAGGAAGAAGCTCGTTGTAGTCCCTACCAGCCATTTGTTGTAGTCCTTAAAAAAAGCGATTTCTGTAAAAGAAAACATCTCTCTTTACATTGAATTTTGAGCTTCGTAACTTTGCAGACGTTGTTTCTGCTCAAACAGCAACATTACACACTAACTAAAGCTAAAAAGTGAAACAATAATCAAAGACCCCTTTAAAAGAAGTTAAAGAATCCTTAATGCCAAAAAGGTTCTACACAAGAAGAAATGTCTTACATGATTTCATAATACTTTCATGTTTAACAGGTTATTTCTTTTCAATTTTTTCTAGTGCTAGATGTTTATGAGATGTTTAATTTTATTAAAATAAAAAAAAAAAGAATTAATTAATTAAAATGAAATCTTTAAAATGATCTCATGATGGGAACCCCTAAAAGGTTCTATATATGAAGCGCCTGCAATTTTTTACAGTGCATTTTCACAGAAAGAATTTTGATACTATTATTGTTCCATTTTTGGCTTTCAGGTTTTGCATATGTTCACAATTAACACGGAGACGGAGTCCGATTGCGGTGGGACTCTGGGTAAAATCATGGCTCGAGTATCTTTAAGACTTTAAGACTTTGATCAGCGAGAAGAACTAGAATCCCTGTAAGAGTCCAGCTGTCTGCGGATATCAGCCAATCCTGGATCAAATTTCACCGACAACAACAGGGAATAAGAGATACAGAGGATCTTTTGTTGAAATGCGCGACGGACGGATCTATATTCTGTTTCTTGGGATGTGACACCTGAAGCAGAAAGAGGCATGTTTTGGTGCATTTACACCCATGCCTGTATGTTATTTTCGCAGCAGACAATGGAAGTGTTAATTTGCTTCAAGGAAAGTGTTTGAACCAGTAGATATTGAATGTGAAACTAGACTACTGTAACTAACACAGTGCAAGAACTAATGCTGTAGGCCATTTGCTTTTAGACCGAACACTGGACCAAATTATTAATCAGAGAAGTAAAAAAATCAAACACTGAAATATATTAATGGCATTTTAAAGCCAATAAATACAGCACAAACAACATAGACATAATTTATACCATATGTAAACCTCTTTAAATGTGAAATGATTAACAATGCTTACTTTATCTGTCAGGTCCAGTGTAGTTGCCACTGCTTTGTTCTTTAATAACAGCCTTTTTGACTTTTTCAATGTAGGTGAACACATAAAGGCAATTGACCCTTCACCGGCAGTTTGATTGACAGGCGACCTGACCAATCATAACCCCAAATCCGCCATTTTGTCCGACAAAGCAGTAAGGGGAGTTGAAACAACATTCCTTCTGATGTTCATTCATGTTTATTTGATGCTATAAATGAACTAGTATGAAGAGATGATCGGTTCACGAGTCGCTTGAAGGATCTACAGTGATCTGTCATACAAAATATCAAAAATATAATGTTTTAAACATGAAACTATTTCATATCAAAAGTAACCTGCTCTGTCTTGTCTGTCTTTCATTGCATTCATAGTATAGATTTGATCAGTTCTCGCATTCCCTGGGAATCGAACCCATGACCTTCAAACCCGCATATTCTACCGTTTTCTTTCTGCATATCTCATGTTGTTTATAAGATAACAAGAAAGTAAACAAGGACTCCAAAACCCAATGCTGAAATGCATACAATTTTGAAAAAGGCATATAAACAAAACCGCCGTCTATCTGACCATCTACGTTTCTGTATTCACACAAAACTAAAGATTCAGTCCAAAACTAACTTTTGGGAACGATGGAAAGGCCGAACCAGCGGATCCACAGGAGTCTGTGCTGTATGAGACAGATCATATTCCTCAACGCCTGCCATGTGTTCGTCATAAAGTGTAAATTCACCGCCAAGCGCTTTGGATGAAGTTTGACAGTTTGATTTTAAGTTTTGGGTGTCCCGTTTCAGATATGCGACTGACTGTTATTCCCAATCCCAAAAATCAAACGTGAACCTACGCAGACATACCATCGGGTCTCTTAAGTACAATAATAGCAAACATTTAGGATCATTATCATCATTTTGGGCTCGCACTCAAACCTCGACAATCTTCAATGTTCACGGGGTCCAACGTTAACACTCGCCAATGCCAAAGAGAGCAAAAACTGCCTTCGGTGAGTAAATAAATCATGATCGCCAGTTGGACTTGCATCTTAATACAGGATTTAAATGGCATTGTAAGAATGATCATCTGATGTGAGTGATGACCGGTAGGGGAGGATTCAGAGACGGTAGCCGCTGCTTTCAGTAAACATGGACAGAGATTACATAATCATGGTCCTTGAGATAAAAGACAATAAAGGCTCCTAAATAGGTGCTCTGTTCCATAACCTAGAGAACTGCCTAGACAGAATCAGATGTGCGCTACAGATGTGCCAAAAAACTGGCAGGATATTTAAGGTAGCACTGTAGCAAAAACTGTTTTTCAACATTGATAATAATCACAAATGTTTCTTGAGCCGCATATCAGAATGATTTCTGAAGGATCGTGTGACACTGAAGACTGGAGTAATGATGCTGAAAATTCACAGGAATAAATTACATTTGAAAATATATTCACATAGAAAACAGCTATTTTAAATTTCATTTCATCTTTATTTAACAGGGACAATTGGCAATACAATATTACCACAGAATTAGCTACAAAGCTAAATTTCATCTGCTGTCCCTGGGCAGGAATACACCAAGTTGTCAAATAAATATACCATATAAGTTAAACACAATAAAATACAAAAAATATAAAAACATATTCAAAAATCATTACCTTGTATAGTTAATGATCACAAACCTGACTTGCCTTTAAAAATCTTTTCAAATGTAACTTAAACTGGGCAAAGGTTGTACACTGTCTAATATCAGTTGGTAAACTATTCCAATTGTTAACTGCTTTTACAGAGAAAGCTGATCGTCCAAAACCTGTTTTTCTAAATTGTGCTTCACAGTCACCTCTTAACGAGGCTCTTGTCTGTCTCATACTGTCATTGCGCAATGAAACAAACATCTTTAGAGGTGGAGGTGCCAGATCATTCACAATTTTATACATTAAACTACAATT
Organism: Zacco platypus; assembly: GCA_038088235.1. Lineage (NCBI taxonomy): Eukaryota > Metazoa > Chordata > Actinopteri > Cypriniformes > Xenocyprididae > Zacco > Zacco platypus. Next base: position 3,849,548 of record CM076077.1, read on the forward strand.
GTGAAATGTTACAAAGTTCACAATATTACTGTTTTTATTGTATTTTTGACAGTGCTGTCTAATTGATTAATCACATTTAATTGCATCTAACATAAAAGTTTGTGTTTACATATATTTTTATATATATTATATATGTCTCTCTCTCTCTCTCTGTATATATACACACACACACATATACATATATATATATATATATATATATATTTGGTAACACTTCATTCAGCTCATTAGTTAACATGAACTAATAATGAACTGCACTTATACAGCATTTATTCATCTTTGTTAATGTTAAGTTCAACATTTACTAATACATTATTAAAATCTTGTTGACATTATGTTACGATTTCAGCTGAAGTGCCCGAGACAGCCACTAGAGGGCACTTCACTTTGGACACTCACTCACACTCACATTCATTCACACGGACTACATTTCCCATAAGCCCCTCACCCAGTCACTGATCACCCCGCCAGCTGTAGCACATTACCTTAGTACTAATTACAATCACACCACTATAAGAGCACTACTCACACACACACACACCGCGAAGTATTGTGTTACCCTGCGTACCAATTCCGAGCATTTATCCTGTGTCTTGTTTTCCCGGATTCGATTGTGCCCGTTCCCTGTTTCCTGATTGTTTGCTGCCTGTCTTTGGATTTTCTTCCTGTTTACTGACCGAGACTCTGATTATCCCCATATGCCTGTTTGCCCCTGTATTGACTATTGCCTGCCTAACTACGTCTTCCTTCAATAAACTGCACTTGGATCTCTACCCGCTGACTCCTTCGTTACACATTAGTTAATGCACTGTGAACATGAACAACTGTATTTTCATTAAGATTAGTAAATACTGTAACAAATGTCTTAGTTCATGTTAGTTAATACATTAATGAATGTTTAACTAATGAACCCTCTTGTAAATTGTTACCATATATATACATATACAGATATATATTATATAGCCTAGCTTTTATCACATTGCTTTAAAAAGCACTTGAGACTGTGTTACAGTGATTTGACCTCGATTACGCTTAAAATGTTACCAACCGACTCATGGCTTCATTCTGATGCATAAATACTACTAATTTCTTAAGGTCACTAATTTTCTGCATTTCTAGCATATTTTTTGTTTTCTGTGCAATAATAGCTTTGAATAAATGAAGGGCAAAGGCTCCATGTCAAGCTGAAGGGAAGAAGACTCACACTTATGCACAAACACACTGCATGGAGCAGGATATCTCAGCGGGATTGAGGCTGCTCGTGTCACATGACCATCTCAGCTGGAATAGCACACTGATTTCTCAAGTGAATATTCCAGAACGCTGTCAAAACGGATCTGATTTTGATTCGCCACAGAGGACGTGCGCGCACCTCTCTGGATCTGAGTTCAAAGGGGCGATCCGGAAAGTAAGTTTGACGCCAGACTTGAAGATCGGATCTCACGAGGGGAAGCCAGCAGATGCTCGCAGTTCTGCTCAAGGCCAGCTGCTGCCTGCGTTCAGATATATTGACAGATTTTCAAAATTATGGGTTGAAGACTTACTCTTTTTTTTTTTTTTGGCTTCGATCAATGGAGCCTTTGTGTTTGTCTGGATCTGAGATCAGAGAACTGGACCAAACTGCACGTGTTCCGCCTCTTCCTGCTGGAAACAGCGCTGCGATGCCATATGTAATCGGCGATCCATACCAGGATAACTGGGAAACAAGGAGAAGTCTTCTCTGGTTTTGTAATGATGAGCGAGTCAGCGAATGAGATCCAAGTGCAGCTTTAATACAAAAACGTAGTCGTACAGGCAAAGGTCAACACAACAGCAGACAATAGTGTCGGGGAACAGGCAGTCTCGTAGCAAATAGTCCAGGCAAATGGTCAATAGGCAGGCAGGGTCATGTAACAGGCAGAACAAAACAAGGAATAAATGCTCGGCATTGTGACAGGAATCAACAATACTTCGAAACAAGGTGTGGGTGAGTGATGCTTTATAGAGGTGAAATGAGGATCAGGTGTGAAGGTAATGCGGAACAGCTGACTGGGTGAGGGGTTTATGGGAAATGTAGTGTGGTGTATGGAGTCCATGATGTGAGCTGGCGACCTCTGGTGGCAGGTGAATGGAAACTGACGGAGCGGATTCGTTACAGGTTTAGAGATCAACATGCTTTTAACTAGTATTGTTTTTGGTGTGTAGATCAGTTTTTGGTTGATCATTTTACAATAAAGTCCCATTAATTAACATTAGTTAAGGCATTAACTAAAATTAACTAAAATTAAAATAACTAAAATTATTTTATATAATAAAATATATAATAAAATTTACAATTAATTATACCATAATATTATACCAAATATAATAATTTATTATATAATAAAAATATAATATATAAAAAATAAAAAATATAAATATTTAATATGTAATAAAATATATAATAAAATGGTATATTTTACCAATATTATACCAAATATAATAATGTATTATATAATAAAAATATAATATATATAAAAAATATATAATAATATGTAATAAAATATATAATAAAATTTTATATTTTACCAATATTATACCAAATATAATAATTTATTATATAATAAAAATATAATATATATAGAAAATATATAATAATATGTAATAAAATATATAATAAAATTTTATACTTTACCAATATTATACCAAATATAATCATTTATTATATAATAAAAATATAATATATAAAAATAAAAAATATAAATATATAATACTATGTAATAAAATATATAATAAAATTGTATATGTTACCAATATTATACCAAATATAATAATTTATTAAATATTCATTTTGTTCAACTTGATGTACTAAAATAATAAACTAAATAAAAAAAAAATGACAAACAAAATTACTAAAACTTTAAAATGAAAATGGAAATGCATATTAATTCAAAATATGATTAAAAACTAATAGTATCTCAATAATATTAAAATACTGCATTTGTAAATGTTGAAATAACATTCATTAAGACGAATAAATGCTTTAGGAGTATATCTTTCACTGTTCATTTGTTAACTAATGTAAGCAAATGAAACCAAACTGCTGCTCTAAAAGGTTACGGACCGTCTGCAGAAGATGAACTTCATTTCATGCCACAGATGGAAAGCGTTGTATGAAGTGTGAAAGGTTGGATGAAGATGAAAATCTCTTCGTCCATCGACTGCAAATAAATCAAACCACAGAAATATCAGAACAACCAGAACACAACCACCTTCTGCCTAAAATCTCTAATAGTGTGCGATGTGATGTGCCGGATGGAGGGAATTCGGCGGCTCACAGGCTGACAGACTGAAGCCCTTTAGAGACAAAATACAGAAGGAATGAGAAAAGTAAAGAACGAGAGAAATCGAAAAAGACAGAAGCGGCTGACAGCTGGCAGGCCGCTGATATCCGTCATGCGATTGGAGAGACTGTGTGTGAGAAAGACAGGTCATGAAATTTACATGGCCGCACTGCTCTGGAGCGTATGAAGACGAGCTGAGACCCCGATCCCCTGACGCACCTTTGAAGTGCAAGTTGAGCTGCTCAAATCTCTGCTGCTGCACACACATCTGCACAGAGAAGAGCTCCATGAGATTCTCTCATTACACACACACACACACACTTCTCAGGATGTGTGCAGCTGGGAACACTGCAGCATTTCATCACGCACAAACCTCAGTAACACTGCGTGTGTGTGTGTGTTAGTTGACAACCAGTGTGCATCTATTTAGTGTATATCTATATATCGATCATTGATTTATCTACATATATCTATCAGTCGTTGCATATATTCATTGTTCTGTCTATCTGTCGCTCCATCTATCTATTGTAATCCATCCATGTATCTTTCTATCTACATATCTGTCTTATCTTTGGATCTACATATATATTGTTGCATCAATCTAACTATTACTGTATCTATCAATCAATCAATCTATCTATCTATCTATCTATCTAACCACCTTTTTTATATCCATCCATCCACCTTTTTGCTATTTATCTATCCATCTATCTATCTATCTATCTATCTATCTATCTATCTATCTATCTATCTATCTATCTATCTATCTATCTATCTATCTATCTATCTGTCTGTCTATCTATCTATCTATCTATCTATCTATCTATCTATCTATCCACCTTTTTTCTATCCATTCATCCATCGTTGTATCTATTGTTGTATCTATCCTTCCATCTATCTATCTATCTATCTATCTATCTATCTATCTATCTATCTATCTATCTATCTATCTATCTGTCTGTCTATCTATCTATCTATCTGTCTGTCTGTCTGTCTGTCTATCTATCTATCTATCTATCTATCTATCTATCTATCTATCTATCTATCTATCTGTCTGTCTGTCTATCTATCTATCTATCTATCTATCCATCCATCCACCTTTTTTCTATCCATTCATCCATCGTTGTATCTATTGTTGTATCTATCTATCTATCTATCTATCTATCTATCTATCTATCTATCTATCTATCTATCTATCTATCTATCTATCTACCTTTTTTCTATCTATCTATCTATCTATCTATTTATCTATCTATCTATCTATCTATATATCTATCTATCTACATTTTTCTATCCATCCATCCATCTTTTTTCTATCCATCCATCCATCCATCCATCCATCATTGTATATACTTATCTATCTATCCATCCATCCATTGTTGTATATACGTATCTATCTATCTATCCATTCATCCATCCATCCATCCATCTATCCATTGTTGTATATACATGTCTATCTATGTATCCATCCATCCATCTATCCACCCTTTTTCTATCCATCCATCTTTTTTCTATCCATCCATCTGTCCACCCTTTTTCTATCCATCCATCCATCCATCCATCTATCCACCCTTTTTCTATCCATCCATCCATCCATCCATTGTTGTATATACGTATCTATCTATCCATCCATCCATCTATCCATTGTTGTATATATGTATCTATCTATCGATCCATCCATTCATCCATCTATCCATCTTTTTTCTATCCATCCATCCATCATTGTATCTATTGTTGTATCTAACTATCCACCTTTTTTCTATCTATCTATCTATCTATCTATCTATCTATCTATCTATCTATCTATCTATCTATCTATCTATCTATCTATCTATCTATCTATCTATCCACCCATCCATCTATCCTTCCTTCAGTGTGATTTATAGACCTCTGGCTGATAATTGTACGAGTGCGCAGCATAGTCATTCCAGATCAAAACCGTTCCCAGTAAAACAGTGGCGTGTGTTGGAAGCGGTCCAGGTCTCTGCCCGTGGCACCGTGGATTCCCTGCCTTCCGTGGTGCCTGCAGAGGGATGCATGTGTGTTTTGGTTCAAAGCGCGCCGCTTGTTGTTTTTATTTGAGATTGTATTTGTTTCTGTCTGATAGACGTCTGCAGGCGAATTTCAGGGCACTTCAAACTGGCTCGAACGAGAGCCAAGAACCAGTGACGAGAGCGGCTGGAACAGCCAACTTCTGCTACTGACATCCAAATGATCTGTTTCAGGCACCAAATACAAATACAATGGTGCTCAAAAACAAAACTAAGAACGAGTCCATAACAAACATTTGTATTGATGCTTATTAGTGTTTACTGGAAGAAAAAAAAAAAGATTTTACCATTCAATAATTTGCCTGCCATCCCTCACTCCAGTGAGATAATTCATGATGACGTCAATACATTGTGCTGAGTTAGTCCTCAAGAAAAAGCTCTTACTACACAGCTGAAAAACTATTTAACTGAAGAAAACACAATACACACAGTACATGTGCAATATGTTCAATTTTGGATTTCCACTTCTAAAAGATCAGTTTTCATTGGTTGCTCACAATTCAGCATAATGAAATGAAATACACTCACAAGCATATTCAAAAGTTTGACAGAAAAAGTAAAATCTAGGATCAGAAAACACCCCTTCTTAGTCACAGCAACTTGACCGCAATTACCTTGGAATTCTCCAACATACCACAAGTCACATTCCCTTTCTAGTCCTGCCTCTCTCCCCTGATCTCCATACAGCCTGTACGCTCCCCGTCTCTCATGCGCGGCCTGTGGGATTCATTATCCAGGAACGCTCTTCCAGATTCTCCATCTCTCCCCCTGCAGCAGTGTTTTGCCCTGGAGCGCCGTATCTATAATTCATCCTTTATCTGGCCCTCACACTCGTGTTTGGTGTTCTACACACTCATTATCCACATCACAGGTGCCGGCCGACAGCCTCGCTGCTGTAATGCTGATCTTTGAGGGCTGGTCGCATATCGACTGTAATCCGGAGTAAACACGAGCCTTCGCTCGGCTACGCTATATTGACATGTTTGTTTTCATGGGCCGAAGATGCCTGGATATCTGTCCTACTGCAGAACAAGTACTTACTTTATACTTCAAACGTCTGTGACATTAAACAGGATCTGATGTTATTCAGCTATAAACATCTCGATAGTTTTACCAACTTTAACCAATTTGCTCAGCAGGATTCTCTTCGAACTGTTGCATGAAGTTGACAGTCATTGATCTAAAAGACAAAACTGAATGTAGACGATTATACAAATATCCGCTATAGAGCAACTTCATTTGCACGCTGTGCACAGCAGTTTTTTTTCTTGTTATCCAGTAAAAAGTATCTAAACATGGCAAAACTAAACACCTTACTTACTTATTTACTAAATTACACATCTTATGTACTAAAAAAATGGCAAAAAAACTCAAAGTATGCAAATTACATAATAAAAAAATACTTGTTTTTTGTAAATTATAAATATATATATATATATATATATATATATATATATATATATATATATGCACATACACACACACACACACACACACACACACACACAGACACACTCTAAGATGCTGGGTTAAAAACATAAAAACAATCACAATTGGGTGGAAAATGGACAAACCCAGCAGTTGGGTTAAATGTTTGCTGGGCAGTTTTATTTAACCCAACTATTATTTAAAGATTACTATATGGCTGGCTTAAAATGAACCCAAAATAGGTTGGACATTAAAAATCAGACACACATATATATATATATTATTTGAGAGTTTGCACAGAGGGAAAGATTAACAATGAATAAGAACTTATATTTGGGTTCATTTCTCAAATAAATGACTCCAAAAATAATGCATGGTGCTTTTTACCCTGACGACATAAAAAACAACAGGTCAAACATTCTTGAAAAATACCTCCCTTGTGTTTCACAGAAATAAAAAGTTCATACAGGGTTGAAAATGTCATGAGGTTGATTAAATGATGATAGAATGATTATTTTTTGCTGAAAAATTCTTTTAAGTTGTTCAGTAAGAATATTTTGACTGACACTTTGCCCTCAGGAAGGTTAAGTCTGTCCCTAAGCTCATTTCAGATCATATCGGATAACCTTGTCTGCTTGTCCGAGGTCAGAAAGATTAACACAAACCTCTGAGATGACAAGCATCACAAGCCTATTTTCAGCCCTTTGCATTACAGACATTGTTAGCCGACTACATTCCTTCACGACAGATCACGCCACAGCGGAGTATACGACAGTGAACATTGTGAACAGGTCGATGAAATGCATCTTTAACCTTGTTTTGCTATTAAAACTCTATGAAACTCTATGGAAACTCCAACTCATGAGTCACAAGAATCTTTATAATCTTTTAGAGTTTAGAAGAATCTTTTAGAATCTTTAGAAAATCACAGTGACGCTTAATTTTCAGTAATATATTGTGATCATTCAATATCCATCATCCTACATCACAGTAACATTCATGGTTCAGGGCGTTTCACATAAAAGGTCTTTGTGCTTGTTTTTATGAGCAGGTTTCTTGTGCTGGTTGAACCTTTGAACTCCAGTGAAGCTAAAAACATCCACACATTGAGCCTCATGAGCACCACATGATGATCTCCATTCAGAGCAGCTCTGTGATTGAGTTAATCTTTCAAACAAGGTTAGAAAGAGGACGAGAAAACAAAGAGTGACATACAGTAAAGACACGGAGAGAGGAGATACGTTAGAATAACCAGCAAATATGAATCCACATGAACATAAAACCTTCTCCTGTTTGTCTTATGGACAGTTAAAGGGATAGTTCACACAAAAATGAGAATTATGTCATCATTTACTCACCCTCATCTCGTTGCAAACCTGCATGACCGTCTGTGGAACACAAAAAGAGATGCTTGAGCTTTTTAATATATCTTAAGCTGATAGATGTGTTTTTTTCTGTCAAGCTCAACAAAGATAACTATGGAAGTTTGTTTCTGCTGAGTTATAAAGTTATAAAGTCAGAATTGCGAGTTATAATGTCAGAATTGCAAGTTATAAACTTTCTTTCTTTCTTTTATTTCTACAGCACAATTTAATACAACAATTGTTGCCCAATGTGATGTACAAAAATAGAAAAATTTTACAATAACAATAGCATCACAGAGAAAAACACAGAAAAATATATCACACAATTCTGACTTTATATCACACAAATCTGACTTTTTATCTCACAATTCTGACTTTATATCTCATAATTCTGACTTTATATCTCATAATTCTGACTTTATATCTCATAATTCTGACTTTATAACACACAATTTTGACTTTTTATCCCAGAATTCTGACTTTATATCTCACAATTCTGACTTTTTATCTCATAATTCTGACTTTATATCTCACAATTCTGACTTTATATCACACAATTCTGACTTTATAACACACAATTCTGACTTTATATCTCACAATTCTGACTTTATATCTCACAATTCTGACTTTATATCACACAATTCTGACTTTATAACACACAATTCTGACTTTATATCTCACAATTCTGACTTTATATCACACAATTCTGACTTTTATCTCCTAATTCTGACTTTATATCACACAATTCTGACTTTATATGTCATAATTCTGACTTTATATCACACAATTCTGACTTTATATCTCATAATTCTGACTTTATACCTCATAATTCTGACTTTATATCACACAATTCTGACTTTATATCTCATAATTCTGACTTTATATCACACAATTCTGACTTTATATCTCATAATTCTGACTTTATATCTCACAATTGTGACTTTATATCTCATAATTCCTGCTTAAAAACACACAATTCTGACTTTAAAACACATAATTCTGACTTTATAACTCGCAATTGCGAGTTTATATCACGCAATTCTAAGAAAAAAGTCAGAATTGCGAGATAAAAAGTCACAATTATACCTTTCAGTGGTGGAAACAAGCTTCCATTTGTTTCAAGCTTCCAGTAGTCCTTTTGCACTATATTCCAAGTCTTCTGAAGTCATATGATGCTTTGTGTGAGGAACAGACTCTAACTTAGTTCAGTTTAGATTTGCCAAAAACCTTCCTCTTTTTTATTATTATTTATACAACGGTTTATATATAGATTGTTTCAAAGATGCTTCACATTAATATGCAGGAAAATTAAATCTTGTAAAGTTTTGAAAATCAATTATGAATCTAAATTTTAGATTCATTTTAGTGTCAATATTCAGCTCAATTCAGCTGAGCAAAAGTTGATCAATTATGAAACAAATTCAATGTTGATTCAATTTAGTTCAACAACAGTGCAGATTAGTGTCATTATTCAGCTCAGTTCAGTTCAAATTTTTATTTTCCGATAGTGTCCGTGCAGTTAAATTGATAATATTACTGAATATTAACTGTCTATATTCTATATATAGGTTTCAAAGTTAGGTTTCATTTTAATTGTCAGTCAAACACTGTTTAAAATAGATAAAAATCTGAACAGTGCTTCAGTCAACCAAGACACCGGCTTCTTTTATTTGACATTTCCTTCCTACTCGGTCATGTAACAGTGTTTAAGTTGGCATGCTGTGTTCTCGGCCTAAAGAAAGAGAGCGCTGAATGCTGAGAAGTTAAGCTTAAGGATGAAGAAAAGGAAATGTTGCACGCTGAAGTTAAACGTGCAGCTGAAGCAACAGATGCTGCGCCAGATCGCCGTGAATCAAGGAGATCCATGGAGTGCGTCTTTACACATGCATTCAGACTCCACAAGCTTGTTTCTCTTTCTTTATCAGAGCCAGCGCTCCATGGAAAACCTGAGACTTAACCGCACATCTGTTAGCAATCGTATCCCTGTTGACTGTATATGCAATGGCTTACTTGGGATTTTTCTCTGCTTTCAGGTTTGTATGGATAATAGGAAGCAAATTATACGATCACATACAAATACAGACCTAAAAAAAATGGAATTTCATTTTGCTTGAGGAGTAACAACATTTAATCATTTTCACTACAAGAGTAAAACATTTTGAGAATTAATGGCGTTTTCTGCCTCGAGTTACATTTGGAAATGTGCCTTTAGGAAATTTGCCACGTTCAATATGATTTCAGCTCTATCAGAATCATTTCTGGCATAATGCTACCACAGAAAATAATTATATTGTAGCTCTGCTGTAGCTTTTTTAAAGCAAACATTGAGGAAACAGTAAAACAATTACAATACTATTAGTCTATTAGGCAACGACAGTTTTTAAAAGCAGAAATGTGAAACTTTTATAAAACACTTTGTCTAATTTATCCATTTCAAGGTGAAACTACTTTACTTGGTGGATGAATGTCTATGGCGATATATATAATTCAGAAGCCCTTGTTTTTAGCGACACCGATGCACTGTAAAAAATGACGGTAAAAGTTTAACGGTAAAAGACTGTAAAAATGCTATGGTGAAAAACAGTTAATTGGTTTACAGAAAGTTTCTGTACTATATACGGTGAATAACTGTAATAGATCTAATGGTACAGTGAATGTCATTTTACGGTAAAATACTGTTAAATTTACAGTTTTTTTAAAGTGAAAAATAAGTCATTGTATAATTTACAGTGAAAAACCATACATTGGCATTCCCACAATTCTCCGCGTGACACTTCACATTTCATGTTTTTTCGCTGAAATACCTCATCTTAGTATTTTCTAATCAATTATGTACACTATGGTTTTATGAAGCTAATGTTGTTAAATTAATGTTTATTGTATTTTTAAAATTTCATGTGTGTTTGTGTGAATGACACTGTGTGCACCTATATATTAGTATTGTCATTGTCAGCTTGTGGAAAAGCTGCTTGTGATGAGCTTTGATTCATCATGTGACTCTCATCACCACTGTGATTGGTGGTTGTCAGTGTATTAAAAAGATTGGTAAACTAACATTACATCAGTAATTAAAAAATGTTTTATTACCGTAAATTTAACAGATTTTTTTTACAGTATTTAAAATAAACCGTTATGAACCACAATTATTACCATGTAAACCTTTAAATTATACAGTTTTGAACTGTAAAATAGACAGCTGTCCCGAAAACCTAAAATGTTACTGTATTTTTTACGGTAAAGTTCTGGCAACCTCAGCCAGTTTTTTTTTTTTTCGGATTATGAAGTATATTTGAGACTATATACATATCTGGCTTTGTGAGACTAATTTGAATTAATCTCTTTTCTTTGCATGACACATTGACATTACAGTACAGAATTGCTCTTTCGGAATTATCCCGAAAATCGTATAAGCAATCGTTTCATGTGTCATAGCACGACTTTCGTAGACAGCCTAGGAAGTCAGGGAAGGTTTCATTACAAGCTGTTCAGACATTGGCAATAAAAAAAAGATTAAAACATGAAAATATAGACCTTTTAAATCCATGTAAGGTCTTTCCTGGTATTCTTGCATGCATCATGTAAACGTTTCTGTGTTTAACTGCATTTACATGGTAATGAATGATACTGTCAGTAAGAGATTCTATCACAGATTCACATATATTCTTTGTCTTGAGGCTGTACTTTTTAAATTGTGTGTATTTGAATGTTTATTGTCTGGTCCCATAGACTTCCACTGTAAAAACGACACAATTATTTTCTGTGATGATCAATATTATGCCACAAACTCTCATATATGAAAGCAGGAAAAACTACCATGACAATGCAATGGTGGAAATCAGTGCATGACACACATATTCACATGTACGAAAGGATAAACACCTCTATAATCCTCTGATTCAAAGCACAGCTGGAATTCCTGGCACTCTGATTATTCCCGTTCCTTTGTTTTGTGCAAGAATGAAATCTTTCACGGCAGAGTCTCCCAAATCGGCTCGACGCACGTGCAACGGTTTGGGAGAAAGCTATGAATAATAGATTTGAGGCCGTTGCCTCCTGTGGCGAGGTGATCGCTTCATTAGCCATGATTAGCACTGCTCAAATTCCCCAACGCACAGACCACACAACTGTAGTCAAAACTCATCTCATACTTCATATTCAGCCTGACCTACTTAATTTTAGGGGTAGAATTATAAATATTGACTTTCTGTACTGAATACCTCCAGTCTAAGCTGAAAATTATGCCCTAAAATAGTTTTAATCACTAAGCAAAAGTTGATAAAAATCTTTAGTGCCACATCAAAGCAGAATGAATCACTATTCCCATGAGCACTTAAAAACACCGGATAATTAGTCGAACAATATTCCTTCTTCTGCTGTCATTATTTATTTTATCAGATTATACAGTGTGTAATTTATTATTTTATGCACTTTATTTCTGTTTCTGTTTTGAATGAATCTCAAATAGAGTGAGAATTTACTCTAAAATTACAAAACTATAGAGGCTTGTTTCCGCCATGAAATGAAAATAAAAAAGGTAACAGAGACTTTTTATCTTACAGTTCAGATTTTTTTCTCGCAATCCTGATTTTTTTTTCTAAGAATTATGAGATTTAAACTAGCAACTGCAAGTTCTAAAGTCAGATTAGTATATCTTTGTGTCTCGCAATTCTGACTTTTTTCACAGAATTGCGAGTTTAAATCTCACAATTATCTCACAATTGCATGTTAGAAAGTCAGAATTGCGAGATATAAACTCACAATTCCGATAAAAAAGCTAGAATTGCGATATATAAACAATTCTGAGATAAAAAAAAGGCAGAATTACGAGTTTATGTCTTACAATTGACCCTTCGCAAACAGTTTGATTGACAGGCGATCAGACCAATCATAACCCCGAATCCGCCATTTTGTCTGACAAAGCAGTCAGCGGAGTTAGTAGATTAACGTTGGTGAACTTGAACTTGAAAAATTGTGTGTCCTCACGTCTGAAACAACATTCCTTCTGGTGTTCATTCATGTTTATTTGATGCTATAAATGAACTAGTATGAAGAGATGATCGGCGATCTGTCACGACACTTTAAAGAGACACTATACGCTATTTATTGATTAAACTTCTTTAAAAAATTACAATATTTTAAATATGAAACTGTTTCATATGTCTGTCGACGTGTTGTCAGTGTCGTCTTTGCTCCAGGATGTATTTTTCACTTCGTGAGAACATGATGTGTGGCGTGAGAGCGCATGACTTGTCAGACATAGCAACAGTAACTAAAGGGGGCGGGTCTTTGCGAACGGTCAATTCTGACATTATAAGACGCAATTGCGAGTTTATAATCTCACAATTCTGAGAAAAAAGTTGTTATAATGTTTCACAATATTACTGTTTTTACTGTATTTTTGATCGAATAATTGCAGCCTTGGTGAGTAGAGGAGATTTATTTATTTTTTTTAAATCTTATTAGTTGCAAACAATAGAATCTCAAACAAGCCCAGAAACAACTAGAAAGAGACTAAGAACTTAATTTGGCATCAGTGATCCTAAAATCCCATATTTAGTGAATTGCTGGGGCACACCTTCAGGAACCGGAAACAGGGTTTATGAGCAGTGTCAAATTTAAAAAACAATAAGCATCGATAAATGTGGACAACCAGAATCAATGATTCAGATGTGTAGCATTAATCTCATTCCGCTGGAAGAAGAGAACAACTCTCTCTGAATGCAAGTGAATCACAGCTGGTGGTGTAAGTGCACTTGAAAGGGATGTTTTTCCCTTCTTCACTACGGGCCGTTTTTGACAACCCTGATGCATTAGTCCAACAGGGCTGCTTTGTACCTTACTGTCTCAGACAAGAAAAAAAGCCGTCAGATCCTTTTGTCGTGCAAATAACACCGGAACGAGCGCTTAATGGCGTCCTGCCGTGGCTAAGCAACTCCCGACATGTTAAAACCGTCAGTGACAGGTCGGAAAATGCTGCCATGCTTCCTGCAGATCAAACAGCGGGACAGATAGAAAGGAAGAGATCTGTCGGCACGTTGGCTCACCCTTCGCTCCGCTCTGGCAGTGAAGGGAATCCTGGCTGACCGACAGGATTTGATAACAATCTGAGCTTGCTAGAATTCCCTGTGAGCAGAGCGTGAGACACGGAGGAGCCAGGTCTTGCCGGGCAGGTTTCTCTCCTTTACTCACACACACAGGAAAGCGAGATCGTTGTTGACAGCTTAACCTCTGGGCTCAGATACAGATCTCTGTTGACAGACTGAACCAGAACTGTCACACGACTGATGGGTGTCGTCTTCTTATTTAATAACATGCCTTCCTGGTGAATTAAGGTTTGTTACGCCCACTATATCAGATCTGGGTGCATGTTAACAGGCGTTTAAAAAAAAAAACATTTATTGTAAATCCTTGTGCTGTTTATCCCTAAAAAAAAGCACATCACATTTGATTCACAGAGGCCTCTAAATGATCAACGTGATCAAAACTTTGCTGAAACGCCTCTTGCATCTACATGTCTTCTGCAATCTGATTGATATTTTACACTTTTCAAGCAGTTTCATTGTAAAAACGTCCACCTTCAGCTCGTGGTTCATGTGTCTTTTGGCTTTGACTTTTTATAAAATAAACACAATAACTTTTATATTGTTAGTAATATTTCAAGATAAACACCTCCTGAAGCAATTTAGGAAAAATCACATTTAAAGGTAAGTATCAAATATGATAATCAGGCATTTGAGGAATTCTCTCAATCATCAATGTATTGCACTGCATTACATGTCAACTTCAGACCTTTGATCATAAGACTAAGCATTTAAATATAAAATTTGAAATATAAAATTATAAAATTTAACTGAGACATTATTGGCAGATATATATATATATAGTTACAAATGATATTTATATGAATTTTATGTGAGTAATCTGCTATACTCTTATAAAGATCTCATTAATTTACATTACATCAGAATTTTATCTTACTTTTTGACCCATTTTAAATCAGTAACTGCTCCAAATTGCATATTTTTTCTCAGTTTGGGACTCTGAATAAAATTGAGGTGTTTTTTCCCCTGTATTCTAACTATATCAGACTGTGAGTCATATAAAGTTTCAATAAACTATCCCATTTAAAAAAAAAAAAAAAGAATTTCTGGCTATTATTTCATGTCAGGCTTTAAAGGGTTAATAAAAATAGTATTTAAAAGGTAATTCAGGGGACCTGTTACCACAACTTAAAGAAATGCATGGTTGAAAGTTCTTAAAGTTCTTGGTTAAAAAATCTAATTTATTGTTTTAATTCAACTTTTTAAGTTGCAAACATTATTTTGTAGAGTTCTGTTGACATAATAATGTTGATCATTACATCAACTTAATATAGTTTGTAATTTAAACTCAAATTTCTGCATTAATTGGCTTTTTCTTTCTTTTTTTTTTTTAAATTAGGTTGTTGTACCTTAATGAAATTTTCTTGACAACTTTGGATTTCTTGTTCCCATCATGCTTTCTTTGCATAGGAGAATAAATGTTGAAATTAAGTGTTAATTTATTTTTTTTCAGTGAATGGAAAGACCTGTTAGTGTTTCAGGCTGTTGTGTTTGTTTCTGTAATGTTGAAGTTTTTTAACATTGTGCTGAAGAGTAAAATTATATACATTAATATAATTAATAAATTAAATACACAGTATCATATCAGTATAGTTTTATTTAATGTCGTTTAGCATCTTCTTGGCAAAAACTGAATTACAAACATACAAGAATTATTAAATTATATTATTATATTATTAAATATATATTATTAAATACGTTAAATAAGTTAATAGCATGTGCTATTATAGCCTTTGATTTGAACTGATATAGATTAATTGGTTCCAGGGCTACAACTCTGGTAGTTTGTAGCGACTTAATTTTTTTGAGTAACCAACTTAAAAATTTGTGTTTATGCTACAAATTATTAAGCTTCTCTAACTCAAAGTAGCTTGTTGGTTGAACGTAAATTCACTCAAAGTTGTCATAACTCAAAAAAATTAATGCAAACTGTTGCGTTAATTTTTTGTTGTTGTTGTTGAGCCAACACATTATTTTTTAGAGTGTAAGTTTTTCTTAAGGCCCTGATATACATTCAAGGTAAGTTCTTTTTCGTTCTTCGTTTAGGTGTAAAACGAAGTTTAAAATACGTGAGCAACGATATACTGTAATCAAACATCTGACGCCCACACTGCTGAGAGCGACGGTTAAATGAATATGTAAATTATGTTGGAATTAAATAGTCCTCTCATTTTTTAATAAAGCATAAGAAAAGCATCTGATCATGGCAACGTGGATATGCACAAGCTCTGTAGTTCGGCAACTCACGTCGCATTTTTATTATTTCATCAGAAGTATCATTTTGTTTTCTATTATAAAGCAGCTCTCCAGTGTTCGTGTTTCACTCGTCTGACTTCTATGGACTCGAAAGGAGTAATGAACTGGAAAAGATTTTCCGAGTGAAAGAAGGCGGAGCCTCAGCGCACACCAACCTTACGTAATGCCCCCGGACCAATGGTAGAACGAATGTGTTTCGAACTTCCAAAACGAACTCCGAACAAACTTTGCTTCGGCCTGATTTTATTCGAAATGACGTCATTTCAGTTCGTTCTTCGATTCCGTTCAAAGTATATCCTTTATTATGACCTTTATTATGAGTGCAGTCAACATTAGTGTAGTAAAAACACAGAAGAGCATGCTTATACAGTTAAATGTATCAAATTAATAGGAAATTCCCAAAACATGCTAAGCAAAAAGGGAATATTATAAAATATCTCGGGAAACGTGATCCCTCAAAGGTGCATTAACATTTAGCCAAGACCACCTCGAACTGCTTTTAGAAACGTCTGAGACCTCACACAACATGAAGACGAGACTATTCAGCAACCATTTATTCTGGACATGGTGCTTGGCGACTCGCCGTGCATATTCTGTGTTTTTGCAACAGTGAAACGAACCCAAAGAAACATTCTTACACCCAAACCTCACTGAAAAAAAGCCTCACCTCATTCTTTTGCCTTCAGAAAATGTCCTTGGCTGCCTAAAACTGAGCAGGAGAGTGACAGAAAAGTAATTTGCCGCCTTTCACTGCCAGTGAGAATGATGCCAGTGGCTTATGAGATGTGGTTTATGTAGACAGATCTCGACTGCCGTAAAGGTACTTGCCCCAAGGCTGCAGAAAACCGGACTGAATCCATCTGCACCAGAAAAATCCCTCCAATCATCTGAAATGGATTAAAAAAAAGAGAGAGAAAATGGGTTATTTTAGCTCAGGCAGACTGTTCAGCTTCTCTAAATCACAATTATTACATCCCATAATAATTTGGAATTTCAAAAACGTCAGAATATTTATGCTCAGATCTGCACATTGATCATCTCCGCTAAAAGGATGCGAAACACTTGCACTTACAGACACAAACTTATTTAAAACGCAAGCTGACGTACTCGTGCTCTTTATTTAGGCTGCGATCCTGAACTGCATTTAGCTAAACTAATTAGTACTTAAGCAGCGTGTAAGCGAAAGTGATGTGTTGTGGTTGTATCTCTTTGGTTGAAAAAGCCCAAGAATTCCAAGAGCAAGAACATTTGCAAGCCACCTGCATACTTAATATGCATGTCTGCATACTTCATGTACATGTGATCTACCACAGAACAAACCACACGCCATTTCTTTTCCAAAAAAATTCCACACACCCACAGATTACTGCATGAAAACATCCATAATTGCACACTGGGATTTGGCACACGAGAACTCTTTTCTGTAATCGTGATATGAGTTTACAGGACATATTTGGTGTTTAATATACAGTAGCACATTAAAATGTCCCTGTAAAGTCACACAATTCACAATTTCCACTACAAAGATTTAATCAAAGTCATTGTGCAACAGGACAGCACATGTGCAAATTGCCTCGGAAACACTGACAAAGTACATTGCACAAGTATAGAGCGCTAACCTTCGAGACAGTCTTCATACACATACAGTATGAGCAAATAACCTTCCTCAAAGTCAGACTATAAAGTTTCTGTGTGAGAAATGTACATCAGTACTGATCAATTTCTTCTTTAATAATTCATTCGCATGCCCTATTCTTCTTCAGCCAGCATTGACATCAGGGATACCTTTAGATATTGTGGGAATTAAAGCTTGTAATCACGCATGCAATGTGCAATTCTGAAAACACCTTTGTATTTCTCTGAAAACTTCAAAGACATCACAGCAAACCCTCACATCTTCAAGGTGAAAATGTGTGTACTCCATTTTATGAAGCTTGAGGAGAGACTCCAAGAGAATTAGCACAAAAAAATTAAATTGGTCTCATTGAGGCCTAGCGCTATAAGACATTCATTTTTAATGTGGCGACTGCACCACTCCACTCCCGGCGCCGTCCTGATTTCTGATCAGCCTCTGAGCTAAAGCTTCACTTTCTACCCCGTCAGCTTAAAATAACAGAGAAAGCAGAGAGAAACAAAGGCTGAGTGTTCAGCTGTTTGGTCCAAAACACTCTTTTCATGCTGTAATTTTTGCATTATTAATATCAGTACACTAGTCCTAGGAAAGGGAGAAGGGATGGAATTCATAAGTAAATTAACAATTCTTAAACTTAAAGATTGTGGTTATTAAAGGCACAATATGTAAAATTTTTATATTAAAATATCCAAAAACCTCTTGCATAGTGTTAAATATTTCGTTCAGCTGTGTACTTACATTATCCTAAATGTTTCCAAGAATTTGTAAATTCAGAGAAATTTTAAATAGTGCCCGTCCCTCTCTCGTCAGTGATGTAATATCTGCGTTATCCCTGGTTTCTGCTTGTACTGCATAGTAACCATGGCAACAAACACGCTGTTGTTGTTTCGTTCAAACATTATGGACCATGTCAAGCAAACTTTGGGAGAAAAGGAGAAATAAAATGAGGATCAAAATCGGCGTGGCGTTTCTGAGATGGCGAGAGCTTTGCGACAAACTTCGACTTGACAGAGATGGCGCTCTCGCACGTTATTAGACGAGGTAAGCTAATGTAGACTACATAAGACTAATCAATGTTATATAGCTCAACATGATGAAGTGTTAGAATATCATCAGTATGATAATCTAATGTTGATCTAGCTTACTGTTAAGTCAACAAACTAATACTAAACATTACAACTCTCAACACACTCAAACACAGTTTAGTATGATAGTGTAACGTTAGAGCAAGTGAAACAGCGCTGCGTTTCCTCACAGTTTTAATTCATCAAATAAACTGACCTGTATGAGTAGAGTTTCAGCACTTATGAGTAGTTCATGTCCTCGTTTCTGTAAATCCCCGGGTCTCTTGTGTCACACTGATATCTGTCTCTCTTATCAATCTCCTCCGTGATTCTCGGCCGCGTCCATAATGTTTATCCATAAATATTATTAGATCAATCCACTCATTCATCAAACTACTTTGTTATTGTTTTGAAGAGTTTAGTGACCCCTAGTGGTGAAAAAATACATATTGTGCCTTTAAGTCTCAGTATTTTAGAGAACGCATTAGGCGTTAACTACATATTGTCTTATGAAGGGCAAAATTGATGCTGACTCTTTGTTTCGAATTGGATTTGACTGAAATAATGATTCAGAGTGAGTCATATGTTAATTCTGTAACCTGATTCAGTGAATGAGTCATTTTAGGCCCATGGCTTCATCCGAAATCACATACTTGCTTATTATATAGTAGGTGAAAAACAGTATGTGAAAAGAGTACTATTACTATATAGAACATGCTTTTACAAATCACTACTTATTCAAAAGAAGTACCAACTATGCGATTTTGGATGCATCCAATGATTTTGAGACTCAAAAAGTGATTTATTCAAATAAATAAATTAATAAATTAACATTAAAGTCATTCATTTGCAACTGCACTGGTTTTACTGCATGTTTCAGTAAAATAATATCCATATCAAGTGAACTGTTAAAGAAATTACATTATATAAAATGCTTCTATATGCAATTTAAATAAAGAAAGAGTACTTCACAGTGCAAGATTATGCAAGATAATCAAGATAATTCAAGATAATTCATCCTATGGTGGAAAGGGCAGAAATCAGTTTACCACCGCATTGATAAACTGCATGTAAACGGACATGCATTGAGCTTTTACACTGGCTATGTTTTCATGCAACCAAATGATCTGTTAGAAATCGGATTGACGGCTCAATATTCAATATTGACTCGACTGAAATGCTAAATAAATTACATTATATAAAATATGTAATTTAAATAAAGAAAGACTATTCACTGTGCAAGACTATGCAAGATAATGCAATGCATTTTTTGAAACAGCTCCAGGGGTATGACACCGGACTGCATTCACACCAGTTAAACTCTGAGGTCAAACGGACTCATGATGCACTAAAAGCGTGAAAGTGCCTTATGAGGCTTGTCGAAGCGAGGATTAAACTGGCTTCTCGGTACACGCAAAGCACACCTTGAAAGCAGCGCATTCGTCCAAAACACAAAAACTCTGGGAGAGTCTTCAGATACAGTTATTATGAGATTATACGAGCTCTGGATTAACTTGTAAAAGCGTAAATATTTTGTGTTGCTAATGCAAGGTTTTGTACAGTGAGTGCCATGCGTTGACTGATGGATGACTGATTTTACTGGGGATTTCAGAGACAGTTGCGAGAGACAAGTGCTCATTATACGGCTGCCCTGATAAAAACATGATGAAATAACTGGAGGGAAAGAAGAAGAGAGAGAAGAAAGAGAGGAAGCTGTGAGTGGGGTGGGAAGGATCAGGAATTTAAGCATTCTGGCTGCTTTGAGACCCACGAAAATGTTTGACACGAACTGGTTCATAAGAGTCATTCATTTGTGAATCACTCGTCGTGCTTCATGTTTGTGTTGCGTGCAACCAGCGAGGACGATACAATAGAAAGATGAGTTATGTATGGTCTTGGTATTATTTCAGAGTTCTCAGACTTTTTTTCCTCTCATCACATTCAATTCACACTTAAAATATCACAAAAAACATTCAAAACGGCGTTTTTGCCCTCTTGAAGGGTAATGGGACGCCATTTGTGGGGGCTTTCCAAGTAAAAGTGAACAACTAAATCCCTTCACGAAGGGGCCTTCCACAAGTCCGTTAGCAAAGGATACATACGATGGTCACTTCAAGGAAGTGATTTTATTGTTAATGGTCATGTCACCCAGGGAGGCGAATCTTTGCGATTCATTTTAAAACTAGATGGCGGGAGAGTTCGAGTTGACATATAAACTGAATAATTTAAGTTGTTTTGTTTGTGAAATATGTGATATATCGGTAAGAAATGTGTTTGATAGTAATCACCAGGGTTGGGGAGTAACGAAATACAAGTAACTTAGTTAAGTATTTAAAAATACAAAATTTGAGTAAGTGTATTTCATTACAGTTACATTTTAAATGGGTGGTAATCAGATTACAGTTATCTGAAAAGTATTTTAGATTACCAAAGTGATTACTTTGAATTTTAATGTCATTTAAACAACAATTGGTGATTCTCTGACTCTGACAGTCTGAAAAAGTGGAGTTAAGTTTCATGTTTTCGACTGTTTTCATGTTTTGTGATAGTTGTTTGTGAGTCATTTTATAATTCACTCGTCACTGCATCTTTTTCTCAGAATTGCGAGATTTAAACTCACAATTGCAAGTTATAAAGTCAGAATTGGGAGATATAAACTTGCAATACTGACTTTTTTTCTTGCAATTGTGAATTTAGTATGTGAGTTTATATCTCATATTTTTGACTTTTCTCAATATTGCAATTTTATGTCTCATAATTCTGACTTTTCTCAATATTGCGAGTTTATATCTCATAATTCTGACTTTATAACTCACAATTGCAACTTTATATCACACAATTCTGAGGGAAAAAGTCAGAATTGTGAGATAAAAACTTGCAATTACCTTTTTTGTGTTTGTTCCACACTTATTAGTATTCCAAAGTATTCTAAAGTATTTAGATTAAGTTACTAAACTTGAGTAATGTAACGAAATACGTCACAAATTACTTTTTAAAGCATGTATTTTGTAATCTGTAGTGAAATATATTTTAAAAGTAACATACCCAGCCTGGTAGTCACTTTAGGTACTGTAAATGTGACAACATGTAGTGTCCAAAGAAGAGATGGTAAGAGCAGAGAGGGATCACACTCACACACATATAACGCAAACGCCATTATAAAACGTATTTATTTGCAACAATTATATTAACAGCAATAATAAGAAATTCCTGTTGCAAGAACAGCTAATGGGACGCAGGTGAAGATTATGAGAAAATTACATTATCTTTCATTACTCCATTCGCCAAGTGTGTTCCAAACAGCTACATTATGACATGCAAGGGCTCTTCCATTTGGAGAGAATAGGGATACTCACTTCTGAGTGGAATAAAATACGTTCGACCTATTAATTATACTGATGTCAGGAAATCATTCAATTTCATACAGTATATTACTTTAAAAATATGCTCTTGATTCCCAACATAAATCTTGAATACTAGGCAAATGACAGATTCTTCTCAGTATCGAATTAATTATTTTTATAATCAACAATCCTCCTACTGCAATCTGCCACTTGGATGCAGCCTAAAGGTGACCTATTATTCTCCTTTCACAAGATTTAATAAAAGTCTCCAGAATGTGTCTGTGAAGTTTCAGCTCAAATCCCCCACAGATCATTTATTAAAGCTTGTGAAATTTGCCCCTATTTGGGTGTGAGCAAAAACACGCCATTTTTGTGTGTGTCCATTTAAATGCAAATGAGCTGCTGCTCCCCACCCCTTTCCAGAAGAGGGCGGAGCTTTAACAGCTCAACAACAACAAAAACTAGACAATCTAACGCAGCCAAGAAACTGTCAGTAACTGTGTTCATCCTCACATTGTTCAAACCGACACTGATGGAGAGACTCAGGAAGAAGTTACAACTTTTAGACGTTTCTGAACGGTTAGTGGATAAATTGATGTAGTTGCTGTGGAGTTAAAGTGAAGTGCCTTGGAACATGCAGCATTATTCATTATTCGATGTAATTTCAACTGAAACAGGAAGACAGTGCAAGTCATATCAAACAGCTCCTCCCCTTTTTTAAAATGGCCAATAGCATTTTGTTTATATCACAGCTCGGCCAGAACCCTAGTTCTTTTTCTAATCGCTAAGCGTTTCTCCTCCTAATCTCCTCCATTAAGAGGCTAAATCAAAATAACTTTGGGCGGGGCAACCTGTCACTCACATAAGATCCACCAATAGCAAACCATAATCATCCAATCAATTGCTGCCAATATCATGTCCCGCCCCAATTTTTTTCTTGTACTTTTTAACTACTATCACAACTTCTGTTTCATACTGACTTTACGCATTCATAGTGAAATAGACCTGAGTTTTTAGCAATTGCATGTATATTTCAGATCCTGGATATTTCAGGCAGACGTCACAACAAAACATTAAATAAAAAAAAAACTTTTTGAATGCAAATACCAGATTCTGAAGGGATTTCTCAATATTATCTATGTGAGGCTAAAAAAAACATTTTCATACATAGACAATGGTATGCTTTCTTTGACTGAGCCAAGAAAATAAAAACAAACCCTTTACATGCCTGGAGGGAGTGTCACAATAATAAACCCGTCCTTCCGAACAGTTAATTCCCAACTCCGCTTCTGCGGCAAAGGCATCTAAGTAAAGCAGGGCCCGGATGCCTCTTTTCTCTGGAACATAAACCAGCACTTTAGAGAGGGGTTTGTATCAGGTGACTCCCACAGGAGCGGTGCGTCTCCCAGGAGAATCTGTGCAATGTGAAACTCGAGAACCTTGTCATAATGCCGTGTCCTCTGAGACAAACCTGGCAGCAGCACCGATGCCTTTGCAGCTGCCGCGCGCTGAAGGAGTTACGACTAACTTCCGTGCCACTACGTTTGAAGACTTGGGAAAGGTGAATAAGAAGGACATTCTGTGGTTCAAATATTCCAATCGGGATCTTCAACACACACTCAAAGAGACGGAACAGGCCACATGAAAACCATCTCCAGTGTTTGGAGAGACGCCCGAGGGCTTTTCTCTTCAGCCAGCAGAGACAGAGTGTTTTGTTATGGTCTCATTATTTTAGCTTGTACGCTCTTGCCCAGGATATATTGCTTCAACTCTAACTGGATCCCATCTTTCAGCACGGCCTATTATCAAATGGACACCTACGGAAGTCAAGGCTTGTTATTGCGATTTCATGTGCTGAGATGGTCGCACCGTTTCTCTTGCAATTTTCAACTGATTTCATCACAAGTGTGACCAGACTATTGCTCATCGCTTGTCCAAAAACACTAAATTAATGGTGAACATTCTTCAAGAAAAAATGCCACTTAGCAATGACTATACTCAGACTAAACTTAGACATTTAAAACATCAAACACAAGTAAAAACTAAAAAAGGACAGCTCATTCATATATATATATATATATATATATATATATGTATATTGATTAATATGTTTTATCGTATATAATATATTATTGCATATAATATATATACGCAATAATTACAATAAAACCATCAAATTTATCTTTTTAATGTGAACGATCAGTCTGGCACAAATACTGACACAAAACATGCTTCATTTTCCATACAGACAAATGAAACACCTCTTTTCAAATTATTCATTAAAAGAACCGGCTATTCATTTGTTCATGAATCAGACTCGCGCTTTATGTTTTTGAATCACTACAAAGAAGCGGCTCATTTGAGTCGTGAATCAGAACACACTGTTCACACTGTGTGTGTTTAACTGTATTAGGACAGTCATATTTTGTATGTTTGTTTATACAGGACAATTCAATAGAATGACATATCTTGCCATCTTTTGATTGAATTTGAACAAACTCATATTCACAGTAGGTAAATATTATTCACAGGTGGTTATACCAATGCCTAAAAGGTATTTCAGACAGAATGTAAGAAATTGCCCTGTGTGAACCATCCGTTTTATATTTTACAAACAGATAAGGCGATTGAAAGATGACATACTGACAGACAGGATAAGTGATGATCTGTTTACACGCTTCGTTCAACCGTGAAGACCTTTTCAACTCCAGAGTGGATCTCAAGTGGCCACTATGATGAGATTTTGAGATTCTTTGACAAAGAAAAAGTAAATAAATAACTAAGATATGAAATACATTGTCATGTCATGTGACCCAAGGCTGAGGGATACAATATTTTCAAAATAAATTTTGCTGGTGATAAAATCAACAACATTGTGAATATTATGACGATTTTAGATGCTTTTAATTTGTTAATTGAGTTTCCTAAAGAACGTGTCATTAAACTAAGGGATTTCTGATCGACTATTCTTCACGATTCGTGTGTCATCGCTCATGAACGTCAGTTTGTGGCATTTTCCAAGTATTAAAGTGCGTTGATAAATATATTTGATGGTAAATATTGCAGCTTCTGAATATGTATTGTTATATTAGGGCATAAAATGATTGAATATGATTCTTCATTGTGTTCATTTAGTGAAAAACAGTATGGGAAACATGCCTTGATTATTTATGTATTTATTAATGTATTTTACTTCTTGCATTAAACATTTTGAATCTAAATGCTAAATTAATAAATGTAAATTAAAGGGGTAATTTATAAGATGTAAAATAAATCTCTGATGTTCCCAGAGTGTGTATGTGAAGTTTTAGCTCAAAATACCCCACAGATAATTTTTATAGTATGTTAATTTACCGTTTTTTTGAGGGTGAGCAAAACCGCTGTGTTTGGTGTGTGTCCCTTTAAATGCAAATGAGCTGCTGCTCCTGAGAAGAGGGTGGAGTTTCAGGAGGACAGTGTTGCCAACTCTGTGGTTTTACTTTAATTGTTGCGGCAACACCAAATAACATGATATTTATCCTCTGGAATGCAAATTTTACAGGGAAACCCCACCAGAAATGCAGATTTTACCCATCAGAACGCACTTTTTACCATGGTACCTCCCCTGAAATGTGATTGGGTTAGTGTTGGGCTAGTTTTAGAAGCAATTGGGCAGGTTTTGTTGAGGAAACCTGCCAACCCCGTGTTAGAAGCTCCGACTACCTCACATAGACTCACAGAAAATGTCAGAAACTGTTCAGCCTTTTATGAACAGAAGAAGAAGAAGAAGTGACAACACGTAGAATGCAACAGTACGTTTCTGAATGGTTAGTTGATGAATTTATCTAGCTGATATGTGGAGTTAACTGTGTTAAAGTCATTGATTGGCATAGTCATGATAATCTATAAATTGCTCATGTGGGAACTGTTGTGAGACACCTACAGAGCCAGAGAATAAATGCTGCATGAAGAGGGTGTATGTAAATTTAAGGGTTAGTGATGTCACCAACCCAGGAAGAAGCTGGTTGTAGTCCCTACCAGCCGTTTGTTGTAGTCCTTAAAAAGTGATTTCTTTAAAAGAAAATATCTCCCTTTGCGTTGTAACTTTGCAGGCATTGTTTATGCTCAAAAAGCAACATTACACACTAACTAAAGTTAAAAACGTGAAATCATAATCAACCACCCCTATTAATCTGCTTGACTACAGTGAGTGTTCGGTTGAAATGATCCATTTCAATCAATCCTCTGACTGGAAAACGGGGCAATTTGAGAATGATATGAGGGGGAAAAAATGCTAACTTTTCACCACATGAAATGTGTTTTTTGTTTTATTCATTTTTTAAATTTGCTTCATACTTAAGGGATTCATTTAAGTGGTAAGACGAAAGAGAAAATCCCCTTCACCATAGCTTGATTTCCCCACTTTAACCCTGTGGATATTCTTCTGATAATGACCTGCTCTCTGTGGTGCAACAGCACTACAGACTCCAGCTCTCAGATCACTAACATGACCGGCTGGGTGCTAATTACGCTGAAGTCAGAAAACAGCACGGACAGAAATGTACATCTACCCAAGGATATTCATCATAATGAGCGTACAGATTTCTCCAGCTTATTAAGGGTGACGGAAGTCGGTTTTCATCATCGAGTGGCAATGAACTTGAGACAACATCCTCCCACGGGCCGCGTCTCCGGTTCTGTCAGAACACAGATTACAGCACGCGGGCTAGAACACAAGCCTTGCTCCATTACAGAGCCGACAGAGGGCATACAATGAAACAAAGTCTGGAAGCTCACTCCCTCTACCCTCATGGAAAAAAGATCCATCTTTTGCAAGGCGACAGGGATGCTTGTCATTACAGGGCATGATGAAAGACCTGTGCATTCCCAGAAGTCTGCGGGTCAGAGAGACAACAGTAGATCTGAGGAGAGACCTGTGACTATATAGCTCAGCGTTTGCTTGTCTTCTTCCTACAAGCTTCACTTCTGTGCATTACAGAGACAAAGACAATCAGTTGCTTCAAAATGACTAATATTTCTGCAGTAAATGTTACCTGTGAACAGAACGCTATTTTTTTGTATAAACTAAACTATATATATATATGTATTGAGTAGCTGTATTTCATTACAGTTACATTTTAAATGGGTTGTAATCAGATTACAGTTACATCTGAAAAGTATTTTAGATTACCAAAGTGATTACTTTGAATTTTAATGTCATTTAAACAGCGATTGGTGATTCTCTGACAGTCTGAAAAAGCGGAGTTAAGTTTCATCAACATTTTAATACTTTTAAGAGAGATCATAAAAATGTTGTTATTTTTATTTAGTACTGTCCTGAACAAGACAAAATGACTGAATTTAAAAAATAAATTGACCAACTGTCAACTTAACTGTCCTGTCATGACCTGATGATCCACGACTGTTTTCATGTTTTGTGATAGTTGTTTGTGAGTCATTTTATAATTCACTCGTCACTGCAACTTTTTCTCTCAAGTTGTTTTTTTCCCCTCACAATTGTGAGTTTGCATTTCACAATTCTGACTTCTTTTTCTCAGAATTCCGAGATTTAAACTCACAATTGCAAGTTGTAAAGTCAGAATTGGGAGATATCTCATAATTCTGACTTTTCTCAATATTGCGAGTTTATATCTCATAATTCTGACTTTATAACTCACAATTGCAACTTTATATCTCGCAATTCTGAGGTAAAAAAGTCAGAATTGTGAGATAAAACCTTGCAATGACCTTTTTTGTGTTTGTTCCACACTTATTAGTATTCCACAGTATTCTAAAGTATTTAGATTAAGTTACTAAACTTGAGTAATGTAACGAAATACGTTACAAATTACTTTTTAAAGCATGTATTTTGTAATCTGTAGTGAAATACATTTTAAAAGTAACTGCCCAGCCCTGTAAATATATATACTCACTGGCAACATTATTACCCGTTCAACTGCTTGTTAATGCAAATATCTAGTCAGCCAATCACATGTTAGAAACATTTAGGCATGTAGACATGGTCAAGATGATCTGCTGAAGTTCAAACCGAATGAAAGCTGATTTAACTGACTTTGAATGTGGCTTGGTTGTTGGTCCCAGATGGGCTGATCTGAGTATTTCAGAAACTGCTGATCTACTGGGATTTTCACACACAACCATCTTTTACAGAGAATGGACTGAAAAAATGAAAATATCCAGTGAGCGTCAATTCTGTGGGCGAAAATGCCTTGTTGAGGCCAGAGATCAGAGGAGAATGACCAGACTGGTTCAGCTGATAAGTCATAACCAATCGTACAAGAGAAGTCTGCGGAAGACGATCTCTTCTGAACGCTCAACACGTCAAACCTTGAAGCAGATGAGCTACAGCTGAGGCTACAATTCACACGGCCTCACCAAAATTGGACAATAGACGATTGGAAAAACGATGCCCGGTCTGATGAGTCTCAATTTCTGCTGTGACATTCAGATTCAGAATTTGGGGTAAACAACATGAAAGCATGTATCCATCCTGCCTTGTATCAATGGTTCAGGCTGCTGCTGGTGTAATGGTGTGGGGGATACTTTTTTGGCACACTTTAAGCCCCTTAGTACCAACTGAGCATCATTTAAAAGCCACAGCAGACCTGAGTATTGTTGCTGACAATGTCCATCTCTTTATGACCCGGAGGGAGTAGAATAAAGCTCCATGTCACAAGTCTCAAATCAAGTTTCTTGAACATGACAATGAGTTCACTATACCTCACTAGATCTCAATCCAATAGAGCAGCTTTGGGATGTGGTGGAACGGGAGATTCACATCATGGATGTGCAGCCGACAAATCTGCAGCAACAACAGCCGAAGGTGGACGGATGGACATTCTGTTGGGTAACTGGAACAGAGAACAAAGGTGAACAAACTTAAAATGCTGATCCCACACATTCTCTGTTTTACACAAATTTTACATAGCACGTAATTGTCAGATGTAGGGAATTAGATTGCATCAGGAATATTTTGACTGCCTTTCAGCTTTTCTTTACGAAATCTCCAGACAGCTGCATGTCAAAGGAGGGTGAACTCATAAGGACATTTCCTCAGAATCAAACTGTATACATATTGTTATGTGGGTTGTATAAGTTCATAAAGTGCAAACGTGAAAAAACTGAAAACTGCACTTTGCAAATTGCACATCTTTGAATCTCTGTCATTTAATTTGATTAAAATTACATTTTGAATTCTTTGTATTAATATGCACAAATGAACATTTTTAGATAATAAATATGATTAAATATACATTTTGATTTCATATTGACTTTAAAGGGGTGGTTTATTATGATTATGAACTTTAGTTTGTGTGTAATGTTGCTGTTTGAGCATAAACAACGTCTGCAAAGTTACGATGTTCAAAGTTAGAAAATGGAAAGTTAGATATTTTCATTCAAAGAATTCGCTTTTTAAGAGCTACAACAAACAGCTGGTAGGGACTACAACAAGCTTCTTCCCATGTGTGTGACATCACTAACCACAAAATTTACATAAACTCCGCCCCCGAGAACACGCAACAAAGGGGGCGGGCCATGTTTAGCTGTTGATGCCGTCATTTTACGCCAGACTGCTTCACAAACGAGGGTCAATTCAACGAAAAAAGATGAACATGACGACACATGCTAGTGATGAGTTGATCAACTCCACAGCAACTACATCAATTTATCCACTAACCGTTCAGAAACGCCCATTTTCACTCCAAAAGTTGTAAAAAAAAAATTGTAACATCAGTGTCGACTCCGGTTTGAACAATGTAAGGCCTCATAAGATCCTCATTTTTGTGGCGTGAGATTCTCCTGCTTTGTTGTTGTTGATCAACCGAAGCATGAGCTGTTAAAGCTCCGCCCTCATCTGGAAAGGGGGCCGGGAGCAGCAGCTCATTTGCATTTAAAGGGACACACACAAAAACGGAATGTTTTTGCTCACACCCAAATAGGGGCAAATTTGACGAGCTTTAATAAATGATCAGTGGGAGATTTTGAGCTGAAACTTCAGACACATTCTGGAGACACCAGAGACTTATATTACATCCCCTTATATTAGGAATTATAGTAAGTCCCCTTTAAGTTGTATTGCATATATATCAGCTTTATATCACAGCTATCTACTACAGTGCTTTCTAGATCTCAGCATAAGATAAGCCACTCAAAATAATCACTAGCTGTTTAGTTAAGTTCAAACCTACACTATGAAAACATATGAAACTACCATCCAGTATGAACCAGCAAATTTTTATGCTCAGAAATGCCTTTTACTGTGAAGATTAACTTGTGCCGCATCACACTGACTTTAGTTTATTTACTCCCAGCCCCATATTAATAATTACATGAGTAAATACATGCGCACACTAAAGGCCCACTGTGCAGCATTTCATATTCCCATTCATCTCTGATTCCCAGCGCTGCGACAGCTGAAACTCCAGTTGGCCGATTTCGTAAGCTTGTTTTCAGGGAGGGAAACTTCAGCTGAAATGCTGTACGTGTCAACTCAGGGAGCAGCACTGGAGTGTATGGAGCTCTAGCTGTGGACACATGCCATCAAAACGCTCCTGTCAATCACTGTCAGTTTTAATTATGTCATGCACATGTCATCCATCCACTTTAATTCAACCTAAACGGCACTTGGAATATCAATAAACTTGACTAGAGTAAATGAAACGATTCTGTTAAAATGTATGGTGAGTGTTTTGCAGAGTCAGTCCAGTGGTTTTGAAATACTGAGTTTGTTTTGTGAGGGGTCACTTGACATCTGGACAACAACTGAAGATGTGATGGACATTCTGTTGTTCTTTGGGTGACTGGATTCTGGTCCCACACATTTTCAGTTTTGCACAAATTTTACATAGCACGTAAGTGTCAGATGTAGGGAATTAGATTGCATCAGGAATGTTTTGATGTGCGACTGTCTTTCAGCCGCCGTCGACTTTGCTTTATGAAATCTCCAGACAGCTGCATGTCAAAGGAAGGTGAACACGTATAGAGGACATTTGCTCAGAATCAAATACATGTTATCTCAGTATGCATGAACAGGAACGAACGGTTCATACACGCACACGCACAGCAGAATCCCCATGCTCAGTCCATGCCGACAAATTGTAGGCTATATGTATGAAATGGGTTGCATAAGTTCATACACTTCATTTAAGATAAATTCTCTGAAAACAAGTGTGTGTTATCTTACAGAATTTAGTTTCTCAAGAAATGTAACTTGTTTTTAGAATGTTTACATGATTTTAATGGGAAAATAAGACCAAATCAAGAAAATTATTAGAAGATATTATGAAAGCTTGTTTCCGCTTCCAAATTAAAAAATTAAAAGGGTAATTGCGACTTTAATTGCGACTTTATATCTCACAATTCTGACTTTATTCTCGCAATTGTGAGTTTGCATTTCACAATTCTGATGTCATAACTCGCAACTCTGACTTTATAACTTGTAATTCTTACTTTATAACTCACAATTCTGACTTTATATCGCACAATTCTGACTTTATAACTCGCAATTCTGACTTTATATCGCACAATTCTGACTTTATAACTCGCAATTCTGACTTTATAACTCGCAATTCTGACTTTATAACTCGCAATTCTGACTTCATATCTCGCAATTCTGACTTTATATCTCGCAATTCTGACTTTATAACTCACAATTCTGACTTTATAACTCGCAATTCTGACTTCATATCTCGCAATTCTGACTTTATAACTCGCAATTCTGACTTTATAACTCGCAATTCTGACTTTATAACTCGCAATTCTGACTTTATAACTCGCAATTCTGACTTCATATCTCGCAATTCTGACTTTATATCTCGCAATTCTGACTTTATAACTCACAATTCTGACTTTATAACTCGCAATTCTGACTTCATATCTCGCAATTCTGACTTTATAACTCGCAATTCTGACTTTATAACTCGCAATTCTGACTTCATATCTCGCAATTCTGACTTTATAACTCGCAATTCTGACTTTATAACTCACAATCCTGACTTTTAACTTTATATCATGCAATTCTAACTTTTTTTCTCAGAATTGCGAGACATAAACTCAAAATTGTAAGAAAAAAGTCTGAATTGTGAGATAAAAACCAATTACCTTTATTTTTTATTTCATGGCAAAAACAAGCTTCCATAGATATATTTCTTTTCACTGAACAGAAAAATACTTTAAGGCAAATTACAAGGTTTTATTGTACAGTAGACCAGTAAACTTTAAATCATCACTCCCAAACGACCTGAAACCAGCTTTTAAGAGGAAAGAGGAGGATCCGTTGAATGTTCCGGAGTGGATGTGTGGAAAGATGGGAAGTAGGAGGAGATCTCCACTGGCTTTAATCATATCCTGTAACCTGAGTTTGACAGCTGCTCTCAGAGCCTAAATGAAGTGTTGCCCCGTCCCGGTCGCCTGACAGAGGGCCCGGCGGATCCGTGCATGGACAGGTTCACTTACCCAAGGCCAGGGGCTTCATGCCATTACCTGCTCGCCTGGATACTCATTTCTCCTCCATGTTTCCACCGTCTCAAACACCTGCTGATTTAGAGGGTTGGATAACGAACTGCGGAAATAAAGAAGAAAATGGTATGGTGGCCAAAGGGCGATGGTATTATATCCTTCCATCATACACACATTGTCATGGAGGCTTCCCATTCACTCCTACTGTTACAGTTAAGCTAATCATAATTAAAACAGCTGAACTCTTTTGCCATTTTATGATTATAGATAACAAATTTTTGTACCTTTAAGGCACCTTTTTGACCCACACAGTCTTTTTACAAGCACTTCATATATTTGAACAAAAAAGCCATACAGGTCGACATATAAGCATGATCAAACATTTTAATTATTGCTGTAAAATTGATGAATCGTGATTAATTGCATCTAACATAAAAGTTTGTACGTTTGTATGTATAATGTATACATATATACATTGTGTATATACATATATATATATATATATATATATATATATACATATATTTACAGACGTTTATGTTAGATGTGATTAATCGTGGTTAATTGATTTGACAGCACTAATTTTAATACATGATAAATACCATCACTTTTGTTCAGAATTACTGAATCAGATTTGAATTGATTCATTGAAGCAGACAGAGTCTCTGAAATGAATCAAAGAAAACAGTGTACTACTGAACACAGCTCTGATTCAGTGTTATTTGTAGTGTTATTTGCTAGGTTACTGAAGTCTGTATGAAAGACGCTAAAACAATGACAAACAAAATTAAAAGGCGTCTTAAAATCATTGCGTAAACAGTTTTGGCACCCAATAATGGCACAAAGGAGTTACTGAATCAGTTGTTTGAATCAATTCACTGAACGTTTCTCCTAAATGAATCAAACTTTTTGAAACTGAAGTTTAAATGAGAGTTGCTCATGACACACTTTTGGAAAAATGCCTTAAAATCAATGCAAGTATTTGATATTTATGAAATAATTGCTAGTTTTTAATTCACATAATTGATTTAAAGGCTTAGTTCACCCAAAAATGAAAAACCGGTATGACGTTTTCTTCTGTGAAACGTTAAAGAAGATATTTTTTTGCTCATACAATAGAAGTCAATGTTCAAAACGCTCCACACTTTTTGTATTCCACAGAAGACAGAACTAAACAACATGAGGGAGAGTAAATCATGACAAAATTTAAGTGTGAACTGTTCCTTTAAATAGCAGGTATTGTAAAAGTAGTTCTCAGCACAGGGATTGTATTCATTTTTGTGTCTGCGGCTCTCGCCAGCGCCGACGGGTGAAAGACGGGTGAAAGCAGGGCAGTGTAAACACCCTCACAAGTCAAATGAAGCGCTAAACGCCAACAGGAGATTCACCCGAGAGCCATAAACACAGCTGCACTGAACAATGCAGGGCCCACATACATCTGTGTGTATCTCTACACACGTGTGTGTGTGTGTATGTGTGTGTGTGTGAGAGAGAGAAAAGCTGCCAGGGCTTCTGAAATGGAGCAGGTTGTCATTCCTTCAGCCCGCAGGGAACGAGAGCTCGAGTGAAGGATACAGTTTCTGCTGCTCAGAAGACAAAGACCCCCTCATTACCATCACAAGACTGATCAGCAAACGGCTTCAGTGTCCGAGCGCGTTAAAGACACGCTTCTGATGCTCTCGCAGGAAATGCTGCACTTTGCAAACACTTGATTAAAGTTAACATGAAACAATTCGATAGTCTTCTTCCCTGTTGTGACGTATATCCGAGTGAGACAGCTTCTCGAGCAAGAAAAAGAGTAGGACGGGACTTGATTTTGTCCATAATTGGATGGTTGTGGTTTGCTACTGATTAAATGTAGTCAATTTTTTAATATTTAGCTGCTTGTTATCACTCTTTTTTTAATTAATTAATGTTTCTAGTTTTAACTCATTAGTTTTAGTTTTTTTTTAATTATTATTATTATTTAATCTCAAATTTCAAGTTTAATGCTGTTATCCTTCTGCATTTAGGATATGATTTAGTGTTATCTTTGTATTATTTATATACTATTGTAGTACTGATGTTTTGAATTAGCTATTCATTTCATATTTTAAGTTTTTCATTTTAAGTTTTAGTAATTTTGTTATACACTTGAATTTTTGGCTTTAATTTATTTTTATTTCACAATTTTTAGTCATTTTAGAGCTTCAAATTGTACTTTATTCATATTATATTATATTATATTATATTATTGCAGCGTTATTTAAATGACCAAAAACAATTTTTAATACCTTTATAGTTTTAGTTAATATAGTGACACTACTCTGATTGTAAAAACAAATTATAAAATCTGATTTGTATATATTGTCCCTTTATGAAGTATCATTGCAGTTCTGATCTGGGACCTGTAAGTGAAGAATACTGTCTTTGTGTGTGTGTGTGTGTGTGTGTGTGTGGGTATTCCCTACGTTATGGGGACCAAATGTCCTGTGGGGACATCTTTTTATCTTGTGGGGACATTTTTTTGGTCCCCATGAGGAAACAAGCTTATAAATCATACAGAATTATCTTTTTTGAAAATCTAAAATGGCAGAACATTTTCTGTGATGGGTAGGTTTAGGGGTAGGGGGAGTGTAGGGGAACAGAATATACAGTTTGTACAGTATAAAAACCATTACGCCTATGGAATGTCCCCATAAAACATGAAAACACAACATGTGTGGGTGTGTTTTTGTGATTTATGAGGACACAAATTTGTATGATGACATGGGTATGACACTGGTATTACAACATAAACATGAAATATTCATGAGGACATTTCATGAGTCCTCATTTTTCAAATAGCTTTAAAAACATACTAAACAATATTTCATTAAAAATTCAGATTGTTTTCTGTGATGGGTCGGAGTAGGTGTACAGTTAGTGTAGGAGGAGAGAATGTACAGTTAAAAACCTTTACGCCTATGGAATGTCTTCAACAACATAGCAAAACAAACCTGTGTGTGTGTGTGTGTGTGTGTGTGTGTGAGCGGGCGAGCACCCACCTGCACAATCCCAGCTGTTCTGCTAATCTCTCTTCTCATTCCTGTCGTACACCCCTATGCCCTTCCTCTCACCCCTCACTGAAAGAGAATACAGAGCATATCATTCCAATACCATTTCCTGTTCCAAGATCTGTTGCGAGCCACATCACTTGGGGGTAAATATTCCTCTCACCAAAATAAAAACAGCATCACTGTTCAAGAAAGACATGCAATGTATTACGAGAACATGAAGGAATCATGTTATTGACTTATTGACTAATGAAAAGCACTAGTTCACCCCAAAATGAGACTTCTGTCATCACCCTCAAGACTTTTATTTCCTCAGTGAAAAACTGAAGATACTCAGCAGAATGAGTGCTATTTTCCATACAGTTGAATTGAATTGATTTAATGGTGTAAAAGCACCATCAAAGTACAATAATAGTAGTCTATACAACTCATATGCTTTAATTTCATAAGTCATATGATGCTTTGTATGAGGAACGCCTGAATCTTCCCTCTGACGTCACTCTCGAATCTCATTCTTGTGTGCTTTTTTAAACATGCTCTCATTAGTATCATTTTTTTCTTGTGGTTCAAGCTAACATTCTCAGAACTTTAGCAAAGTTCTCAAAAATATGAGTAAAGTTTCATAACTTTAATAGAACATTCGTTCAAAGTTATCTGGTCTTTTACAGTGTTCTCAAAACATGAGCACAAAAAAGTTATTTATACATCATTCATGTTACATTTTTTTCTGATGTGCGTTGGACCTTCATCTAACATTTTTAAATTGTTTCAGAATGTTCCGAGAAAATAACATTAATTACATTCCCATAGCGTGTGCAGAATGATAACTGTTTGCAGATTCGCATAAGCAAGAATTTTTTTTCAAACATTTAAAAAAAACAAAAAAAAAACTGGACATTCAGAGAACATTCAACATTTTCATAACTTAATGCGAACATTAGCAAAAATATTTTTAGAGAATATTTGAGTTTATACTGGTTACTAAAACTATATAACAAACAGTTTGTAGCCTCAAAATAAATGTTACCTGAATTTAAATAATATATTAAAAAATAAATACAATTTATGAAACTAACACTAATAAAAATGACAAAAATGACCAAAAATATGACAAAAATGAAAATGATATCAGAAAACACAAAAATAAAAACTAGTAAAAAAGTAAACAAAATAAAAAAAGAATTTAACAGTATCTCAGTGATACTAGAATAACACTGGTCATGTGACACAGTTGTTTTAATTCACAGACTCTGTATAGAGCAACCGTGTCAGTGTGTTAAAGATACATTAAAGATGCAACAGCGAAAACAATTCAAACAATCTGTGTTCAACCAACAAAATACACATGCGTTTTATTCACACGCTCAAATAATGATGAATAAATGTTGGCCCCTCGGCATCCCCTCAAACTCTACCTATTCTTACACAAACACACACACACACACACACACACACACACACACACACACAATCAGTTGGCTTTCGGGAACTTGTGAGGGATTATTAACATCAAAGTCAATAGAAATGTCAGCCTGGCTATCTTTGGAAATGCCAGAAGCCCTTTGCATATCCCCTCCACATCAACACACACACACACACACACACACCTGCCCCCAGCAGCGAGGGCTGATTATTGCCGCTCTAGTGAAACCGCCTTTTGATCTGCTAACATATTGGAAAGCACTTAAAGGTGAACGATCCACAAGCCGAGAAGCAGAAGCAGATGACATCACGCACAGTCGGGGTCTCGTACAGTATCTGTAGGCTTCACCCACAAGCCATAGCAATTAGATTAACAGGATTATGCAAAACTGCTTTCCTGCGTTGGTGGTTTGGTTTTTATATCATGACATATTTACACTGGATGTGAACGCTGGATCAGATCTTCAGGGCAGCTTGTGTCTCTTCACTTTGAGATGCTCACGATTACCTAATCTGAAGATTCTTGAATAGTTCTGAAAGGAACCCTTTTTAATTCTAATTTGAACCGTAAAAGGAACAGTGTGTCATTATTTACTCACCCTCGTGTTGTTTCCAGTAACAAGGTTTTGTTAAGAATCTTTCTTTTCAACACAACGTGACTGTCAAGCTCCAAAAAAGCACCATAAATGATAACAACAATCCATATCAGGAGGTTTCAAACTGGGAGAAGAGAAAAGCAGTGAAATAAATAAATAAAACATCTAATAGTACAGTAGTACATGGAAAGTTAGCTATCACAACAAATGGCAGTTTTTGCATTAGAATAACTTTCCTACGGAGCATGACATGCGAGAAAAAAAATTAAGCGCACAATTTACTAATTCGTTCCCTCGATTTACTAAATCGTTCGCATGATTTACTAAAATTCATGAATGGTTTATAAATCGAAGGAACGAAGTCGTGCGTGTCATGTCTGGGTTCCGTACTTTCCTGGATTTAACTTGTTGATATGACTCAAATATCCAGGTTGTCACTTAATACAACTTCACATTTCAAGTTGGCAGCACAAACATTTAAAAGTTTACAGTGTAATACTGTAACATTCAGGGGTTGGACAATGAAACTGAAACACCAATTTAGTGTTGGAGGTTTCACAGCTATCTTCACTGATTTTACATCCCATCAGTGAGAGAGTGTGAAGGTTGAATTAGCAGAGCAACAGCACAGCTCTACATAAAATATTGCAATCCACACAACATAATGGGAGACATATCAGAGTTCAAAAGAGGACTAATTGTTGGTGTCTCATCTGTGACCAGAACAGCAAGTCTTTGTGGTGTATCGAGAGCGATGGCATCCAGGGTAATGTTGGCATATCACCATCCAGCAGGAGTAACTGTGGACACAAGAGGAAGCTGTCTGAACAGGATGTCCGGGTACTAACCCAAATAAAACCACAGCTGCCCAACTCACTGAAGAATTAAATGCGCACCTCGACTGTCAGGAGCTCCGCAGAGTCAATATTCATGGTCGGGCTACTATAGCCAAACCTTTGGTCACTCGTGCCAATGCCAAATGTCGGTTTCATTGGTGCCAACTGTACAAATCTTGGGCTGTGGACAATGTGAAACATGTATTGTTCTCTGACGACGACTCCACCTTCACATCCGTGGGAGTTACGGTGTGGAGAAGATCTAAAGCAGCCGAACACCAGACTGTTGTTGCCCAGAATGAAGCGCGGCGGTGGATCAGTGATGGTTTGGGGTGCGATATCATGGCATCTACTGTGCTTGATGGAGCGTCACTGCCAAGAACTATCAAACCGTTCTGGAGGACCATGTGCACCTTCAAACATTGTACCCTGAAGGTGGTGTCAGGTCTCAGCATGATAATACACCAACACACACAGCAAGACTGGAGACAGAATGGTTTGATGAACATGAAAGTGAAGTTGAACATCTCCCATGACCTGCACAGTCACCAGATCTGAGTATTTTTGCAAGTCAGAAAACTTTATCTCCACCAGCATCACACAGTGACCTGGACTCTGTTCTGGAAGAGGAACAGCTCAAAATCCCTCTGGACACTGAAGGACTTGTATTTGTCGTTCCCAAGATCAATTGATACTGTATTGACTGCAAAATGAGTCTCTACACCAATACTAATAAATTATTGTGGTCCAAAACCAGGTGTTTCAGTTTCATTGTCCAACCCCTGAACATATATACATACAAAAATAAAAAAGGGCCCAATGTGTTGTATTAATGTGAAGGAATTTTCCATATAAATGTTTTTACAGGTGTTTTACCAGTATTTTCAATTATGCATTGAAAGAAATGTCCGTAAACTTAATAGACATTGTACTGACAGAAAATGACCCGTACTGTATCCAGTTTTCTATGGATTTTTTCCTAAAAGTATAATAGAAATCAAATAATATTTTATACATGTTTATAATATTATTTTTTCTTTATATGAAAATATATAGATGTCTTTTAAATTTTCAGACGGGAGTCTGTGCATTGAAAAGATTCAAAACCCCTGGTTCCTGTGACTATATTGCAAGTCATATAATAGTTTTGTGTGATATTTAAGGCTTTGCAACAACATGAGGGTGAGTAAATAATGACAATTTTCACATATGGATGAACTGTTCCTTTAAGAGATCTCAGTGCACGTGAGATTCCGGTGACCTCTGACCTCCCTCACACAACCGACAGGAAACAAGATACTATCTCAAGGTCAAGACGCCCCAGGGTCGACCTGTTCCTGTCGACGGTGAATGTGTTTCCGACGCTCCCAGCCCTCGACCTTCCTCCTAGAACTCTGTTTGTGAAATAGGACACACAGAAAGCTTCTTTTGTCTGTTCTGTCTGGCAAGCACACACAAGCCATCTCGCAGGAACCCGAGTCTCTTCCCTCCAAGCTGCGCTCAGTGTTTTTAATTAAAGGATTTTTATTTTAATTCCCCTCAGCATCCTGTCTTGGATCAGATCTCGGTTGTGTTTCCAAATCCAAATGCTATTTTGTTCTCACGAAACGTTCCCTGATTGTAGAAACAGACTTTCCACAGGATTATTTTAGGTTTTGGCAAATTTTCATACGTTTATATGTGTTTGTGTGCATGCAAGTGTTGAGGAAGCTATTTTTAACCTGGAGCTTTACAAGCTACAAGCTAATCATAATTTAAAGCAGTTCAACTACAGTCAACCATCATTTAGGAGCAAAAAAGTATAGTGACCAGAGCAACTAAAAGTAGCAACACTAACTTTAGCAGTGAAGCACAAACACACTCTCCTAGAGAGTCTCTCTCTCAAATACTGTTGTGACATCTGATTCATTTTAGTCATTCAGTTCATTCAGAAAATTTATTCTAATGAACTGGTTGAAAGAAAATGATTCACTTAAAGAAAACAGTGTAAAAATTCAAAAATGAAATATAGCTGCAAGCAGCGATGGCGGGCCCAACCCCGGTGGCACTGCCAACCCGGCGGCTTCAGGGCAACTGTGCACGGCGGACAATAGGCATTTAAAACAGGTAAACGTAAAAGGACTATGTAAAAGTCATTTGAATACACCACATTTACTGCAGCAGTTGGTCTCCATATGATCATAAACCACAACAGCCACGTCCATAATTAATAATAAAAAAAGATTTAACTAACTAAATAACTAGCTAAATAAATAAATAAAAGAAATACATTATAAAAACAATTAAAATAAATAATACTTAATAGTACAGTACTATAGTGAATAGAAAAAAACTATAATAATAATTTAATATTATAGAAACAAATGTTTTTTTTAAAAAAAATACTGTTTCTTTAGTTAAATATTATGCTTCCCCCCCACATTATAGTGTAGTTAGGGCTTGAATTTATGAGTTATATGTAATTATAATGATAATTGTTGTGAAAAGCTTGTTCATGCAAAGTTGCAGCATTTTAAAAAATTTGCTAAAAATACATTTTGCATATATATATTTTTTTCCTTATTCAATTAATAAAGATCCTATTTTATATTGGGTGTCTTTAACAACTAACTTTTAAATTTTATACAATGCACTTATTGTGTACAAACATATTTTATGTTTAAAAATACCTGGATATAATTAACTCCTATAATTACACTGTAGACCCTTCCCTTACAACTTAACCCACCATTAAACCTACCCATATCACCAAACCTGTCCCGTATCCCACCTCAATAGCACCAAAATTATTTTGCAATACAATATGAACACAACAATTACATTGTACTTATTTTTTGAAAGTACTAAAAGACATCTAATATAAAGTGTGACCAATAAAGTTAATAAAAGCTGAAGGGTTTGTGATAAACTGGTTTGGCACAAAACGTAGCATGAGAACTACAGTGGTTGCAGTGTATATTGATGGATTTCGCATCAGTAAATTCTGAACTTAAGACCGGTGTGTTCGCTGTTCATGTGAAGCAGCTGAGTTTTAGCACAGATCTGGCTCATTTTGTAACTAGCTTAGAAAAACACTGCTGCGGGGCACCAAACGGACAGCGGAAATACGCAAATGAGGAGTTTAGCGGGAGAACTAGAGCCAAACCCGCTGCTGCTTTCACAACACAAGCATATTTATTGGAGAGCATGTGGTTGTGGCTGACCAAATAAATGAATAAATAAATAAATAAATAAATAAGACCAGTGAAGAACATCGGCTGCAACCACCAACACTATTCTTGCCTAGTTAGTGCTTAAACATTCCTGATCTCTTCTCCACTCGAAGGAATAAACAAATGTGACCGCTAAAATTTGTGTTTACATCATTGGCAGGTCAACAATGGGTCAACACTTTATGATTCAGAAAAATATCTCATAAACAATGAGGAAGACTACTTGTCCACCATTCTCCAGGATCTGCTTGTGGCGTAGATGTCTTGCGTATATCATATTAGTAGCACACAAACATCCCATTGTGAATAATTACTGAGGATGGTTGATAATGGAGGACTGAAAAGGACATCTTTCTTCATGCAGCTTTTGAAAAGTATCACACAATGCACGTCCCTGAACGAGCACGGTTTTATAGTGTATTTTATTTCACTGCCCAGGTAATGTTAAATGACCCATGGGGGTGGCCAAAATTATGATTTAAAATCAGAGCTAGAAATGTATCTTCATATTTACGGGTAAAGCTTCATATACAGACTTTATTTGACCCCAAAAATTCTTGTTTTGATCTCCTTCAGGGGGGGATACCTGGTTATTTCTGAATGTTCTCAGAACATTCAAAACATTCAGTTTTCTTGGAGATTATGTGAACATTACAGAAAAATTCCATTTTGCAAAGATAATGGAATTGCTATTTTTGAATGTTCTCTGGACGTTCTGAAACAGGTAGTAAAGATTAAAACTTTTTTGATGAACTTTTAAAAACTAAAGTTTTCAAAAAAATAAATAAATTAAAAACGTTCCAAGAACAAGGTATAAAGTTTTTGTGCTAATGTTTTAAGAGCATTATTAAAGACTAGATAACTTTGAACAAATGTTCTATTAATGTTACTGGAAGAATGTTTCATAATTTTGAGAGAACCTTGCCAGAATGATGGCAAAGTTCTGAGAATGTTCCCTGTTAGCTGGGACTATAAATATTTATACAATCATAATTTTAATTACAATGGATACAAGTGTTTTTTAGATGTCTTTTGTTTTCTTGATGTTAACATCTCCCTGTATGATTGATGCAATACATAATAGGTTTGAGAAATAATGGCACACTTTTTCTGTTGTGGGGAGAAAGTATGAGCAGTTCATCCCAACCAGCATCGATTCCTGGCTTTGTGTTTACTGTAAATATACACAATAGGTAAACAATCAAACTACAGACAAGCAAACAATATGTTGACTAAATTACCATAGTTACACCCAGGGTTATTATTGTTAATTAAAACTAAAACCATGAAAAAAAAATGATACATGAAATAAAATAAATGTTAGCTCTATCTTTAAATAATATCAGCCCATGTTATTCACATCTTCTTAAAAGGGAAAATAACACATACACTGAGAGTATTGGTTTATATGAAATGAGCCTGCGGTCGCTGAGAGCAGAACTCTATTGATCTAGAGGTCGTTTGATACATTTCATTATGTAACATATTCCTGTGACTCCACTGTGAACCCCCAGAATGCACTTGAGGGCCCTTCAAGGTTCACTTTGAACTTTGAATGAAAATTCATTAATCTAACAACTGGATGCATTTATGACCCACAATCCCCTCTGGTGCAGTATCTTTACTAGTGTAGGGGTTGTACTGGGGTGCGTTTCCCAAAAGCATCGTTAACCAACTAGTAATATCATATGTTCCATCGTTACTAACCATCGTTATTTGGTGTAACCATAGTTCAAACGAACATTTGTAAACTGCATCGCAAAGTTGTGTGGTTGGAACGACAGCTCTCGAGTGGTTAGAAGCATAGTTTCTTAATGAATCGTTTTCTTGAGCAATATTGCATATTTTATTTGGTCAAGAGATTTAAAGAGTTGTTTTTGAAGAGTGCCGTCCGTAATTTGGAGCAAAAAAATCTAGCATTAATTTGATCTCAAATGCATTCATTTTAAGAAGTTATTACTCAAGCACCTGTGTGACATCACTCACCAATGTGACTAAATGACAGGTTTGTAACGGTTTTGGGAAACAGTCGTGACTAGCTTGTTGATTTATTCAATGATGCATCGTGCAATAGTAGTGAAGCAATGAGTTACGTTGTTGGAAACATACCCCTGACTAGTTGATTAGTTGTTCTACTTGATGCTTTTGGCCTGGATCACATGACTTCAGTTGTGCTTGTGCTGACAACAACAGAAGGAAACTTCCTTTGTTCACAAAATATGTCCTATTGTTTGTTTTGTATGGTAACGGCCAAATGTATTTGGAATTGCTCAAATGTAAAAATATATCCAAACTGGAGCACTTTGTGTTCACACAACACATCACACTACAGAAGAAATACTGCAAAACTAGTATAAAAAGACTGTACACTCATATTACTATGTACGAAACCCCGGACATGACATGAAGGAACATTTTTTTATGCTAAATCATGCGCACAATTTACTATTTCATTCCCTTGATTTACTAAATCATGTGCAATTGTGAACACGTTTTAGTAAATCGAGGGAACGCAATATTAAAACAAGCACACGTTTTAGTAATTTGAGGGGACGAAATAGTAAATCATGCGCACGTTTTAGTAATTCGAGGGAACAAAATAGTAAATCGTGTGCACGTTTTAGTAAATGAAGGGAACGAAATAGTAAATCGTGCGCATGTTTAAGTAAATCAAGGGAACGAAATAGTAAATCGTGCACACGTTTTAGTAAATGAAGGGAACGAAATAGTAAATCGTGCACACGTTTTAGTAATTCGAGGGAACAAAATAGTAAATCGTGCGCACGTTTAAGTAAATCAAGGGAACGAAATAGTAAATCGTGCGCACGTTTAAGTAAATCGAGGGGACGAAATAGTAAATCGTGCGCACGTTTAAGTAAATCGA
Organism: Zacco platypus; assembly: GCA_038088235.1. Taxonomy (NCBI): domain Eukaryota; kingdom Metazoa; phylum Chordata; class Actinopteri; order Cypriniformes; family Xenocyprididae; genus Zacco; species Zacco platypus. Next base: position 3,894,534 of record CM076077.1, read on the forward strand.
GGGGACGAAATAGTAAATCGTGCGCACGTTTTAGTAATTCGAGGGAACGAAATAGTAAATCGTGCGCACGTTTTAGTAAATCGAGGAGACGAAATAGTAAATCGTGCGCGCGATTTAGTAAATCAAGGAGACGAAATAGTAAATCGTGCGCACGTTTTAGTAAATCGAGGGGACGAAATAGTAAATTGTGCGCACGTTTTAGTAATTCGAGGGAACAAAATAGTAAATCGTGCGCACGTTTAAGTAAATCAAGGGAACGAAATAGTAAATTGTGCGCACGTTTTAGTAAATCGAGGGGGCGAAATAGTAAATCGTGCACACGTTTTAGTAATTCGAGGGAACACAATAGTAAATCGTGCGCACGTTTAAGTAAATCGTCCCGTAAAAGTAAAAGCCCCTCCTTACAAAAAATGCAATGTGTTCTGATTGGTTGGCTGGACCAGTGTGTTGTGAGTGTGTATGCTTTGGATAGGAATAATTTAATGAGGAATATTGAGATGTGTGAACTTTTTCATGTTCAAACAGCTTTACACACTAAAGAGAGTTGAACATGTAAACAACCATTGGACCCCTTTAACACATTTTACCATATTTAAATCCATTCTGAAGACTTTAATTTCATAAAACCTTTCTGTTCAAGTGTGTTTGGAGTCATTAATATATTAAGAACTCGGCAAAAACACCCCACATCTGTCACCTTATCAGTCAGCAGGCAGATTGTTTTTCAGTGTTCTGTTAACAGCAGAGGACTGTAATTATATGTTCTGTGACACATCGTTTAGAGCAGAATACTATTAACAAGACTGATAAGAACTTAATTAAATGGACACATCAGACTGTGTTCTGTCGCAGACGTCACTGAAGGACTGCCTACGCATCTGTCAATCATCTTTCAAAACAAGGGGCATTCAGCTTTAAAAGAAGGTCAAATCTGATCTGAAAAACTGAAACATTTGAAAACATACAATATCATTCAAATGTTTGATCATTAAGATTTTTATTTCTTTCGAACGAAGTCTCTTCTGCTCACCAAAGTTGCATTTATTTGAGCAAAATACAGTAAAAACGTATTTTTATTGTAATGAATTTTAAAATGTAATTTATTTAGTATAGGGAACACATATAAACTATTAACTATGACCTTGATAAAAGCCTGATTTACTGTTTATTAATAGTTAGTAAGGTAGATATTAAGTTTAGGTATTAGGTAGGATTGAGAATGTACAATAAGGCATTAATATTTGCTTAATAAGTACTAATAAATAGCCAATATTCTTGTAATATGCATGCTAATAAGCAACTAGTTACATGACCCTAAAATAAAGCGTTACCTAATTTACTCCTGTGATGCAAAGATGAATTTTACATTAGAATGATTTCTGAAGGATCATGTGACACTGAAGACTGGAGCAATGATGCTGAAAATACAGCTTTGAATCACAAGAATAAATTACATTTTAAAATGTATTCAAATAGAAAACAGTTATTTTAAATTAGAATAACATTTCACAATATTACTGTATTTTTTATTATCAAATAAATGCAGCATAAAAGTCTTATGCTCACCAAGGAGATATACTCCAACATGATGAAATTGATTTTTCTGCAATCTTTAGAAATTTTTAAGGCTTTTTTGTGTATAAGCAGCACATTGATGTCCAGGACAGGAGCTGAAACTTGCAGCGCTTTGTTAGTAGCAATAACACATCGCACGACCCTATTGCACACGTTTTAGGACTTCAATCACTTCCTGTGGCTCATGAATCCCTTCCTGTCTTTCAGTCGGTCAGACCTCATTAACACACACACTCCAGTCAACACCAGCACAGCTCATACAGGATCCACACACATAAACAAACACTTCCCCTCACATCTTAACGTCAGCCGTGACCCTCTTCCTCACAGGTTTTGTTTTGTTTACTCTCTTCTTCCATTTGTAGGCTGGCTCCGCCACCTGAGGTAACGCTGCCCTCGTTTTTGGCCAAGATTCTGGAGGAACAGGAAATCGTGAAGTGTTCGACGCAGAGCTGCGGTTTCATTACTGGGACTCCACTATGCTGGGACATTTCTTTGCATTCTGGCGGCACAGATGTGACATGTTAAGAGCTGACAGTGTTCACAGAGGATTTGTCCATCTGAAAAATAAAATTGAGGACATTAAATATTATACATGCTGTAAGTGTTAGCAGCAAATGACCCACTGTGTGTACAGGATAAAGTTCTCATTCTGTGAATTCCCTCAGGTCGGAACTTCAGTGCCCTGAATCACATTCGAGACTGTAGTGTTTTGTATGCTAAACACGGTCCTTGGCTCTGTCTTTAGTCTCTCAACATGTTAAGACGCCCTGAAGCCACTTAATCTCCCTCCACCGTGGCCAAACGTTTCAGCCCGACCCTGCCAGAAAATAATATTACTGAAACTCGGCAGAGAGAGTCTGTGTCTGGGCGAGTCTCACCAAACCTGTCAAGAAAACGTCCAGGTCATATTTCAACCCAGATTCAACAGAAAGAAATTAGGAATTATGTTGCATTTAAAGAAAAGGGAGCCTGTTTAGGAGTATTAGTTCCACAATCATGCAAACATATCAGATTCATTGGATTTTCAGCTTTCATTTTAATTGTAATTTAAGTTCTAGCAATTTTGTTGAAAACTTTTGTCATTTTTACTAGTTATTTAATATTTATATTTTGCGTTTTAGTCATTTCTAGATATTTTTCTTTCATTTTTAGTTTTCATTTAAGCTTTTCATCTATTTATTCATAATATTTTATTTTATGTCGGCTTTATTATTTTTTTATTTTCATAGTCAACACCGGATATATATACAGTGGGTATAGAAAGTATTCAGACCCCCTTAAATTTTTCACTCTTTGTTATATTGCAGCCATTTGCTAAAATCATTTAAGTTAATTTTTTTCCTCATTAATGTACACACAGCACCCCATATTGACAGAAAAACACAGAATTCTTGACATTTTTGCAGATTTTTAAAAAACGAAAAACTGAAATATCACATAGTCCTAAGTATTCAGACCCTTTGCTCAGTATTTAGCAGAACCACCTTTTGATCTAATACAGCCACGAGCCTTTTTGGGAAAAATGCAACAAGTTTGTCACACCTGGGGATTCTCTGCTATTCCTCCTTGCAGATCCTCTCCAGTTCTGTCAGGTTGGATGGTAAACGTTGGTGGACCGCCATTTTTAGGTCTCTCCAGAGATGCTCAATTGGGTTTAAGTCAGGGCTCTGGCTGGGCCATTGAAGAACAGTCACAGAGTTGTTGTGAAGCCACTCCTTCGTTATTTTAGTTGTGTGCTTAGGGTCATTGTCTTGTTGGAAGGTAAACCTTCGGCCCAGTCTGAGGTCCTGAGCACTCTGGAGAAGGTTTTCGTCCAGGATATCCCTGTACTTGGCCGCATTCATCTTTCCCTCGATTGCAACCAGTCGTCCTGTCCCTGCAGCTGAAAAACACCCCCACAGCATGATTCTGCCACCACCATGCTTCACTGTTGGGACTGTATTGGACAGGTGATGAGCAGTGCCTTTTCTCCACACATAGAATTAAGGCCAAAAAGTTCTATCTTGGTCTCATCACACCAGAGAATCTTATTATTCACCATCTTCGAGTCCTTCAGGTGTTTTTTAGCAAACTCCATGCGGGCTTTCATGTGTCTTGTACTGAGGAGAGGCTTCCGTCGGGCCACTCTGCCATAAAGCCCCGACTGGTGGAGGGCTGCAGTGATGGTTGACTTTCTACAACTTTCTCCCATCTCCCGACTGCATCTCTGGAGCTCAGCCACAGTGATCTTTGGGTTCTTCTTTACCTCTCTCACCAAGGCTCAAAGCTCAGTTTGGCCGGACGGCCAGCTCTAGGAAGGGTTCTGGTCATCCCAAACGTCTTCCATTTAAGGATTGTGGAGGCCACTGTGCTCTTAGAAACCTTAAGTGCAGCAGAATTTTTTTTTGTAACCTTGGCAGATCTGTGCCTTGCCACAATTCTGTCTCTGAGCTCTTCAGGCAGTTTCTTTGACCTCATGATTCTCATTTGCTCTGACATGCACTGTGAGCTGTAAGGTCTTATATAGACAGGTGTGTGGCTTTCCTAATCAAGTCCAATCAGTAAAATCAAACACAGCTGGACTCAAATGAAGGTGTAGAACCATCTCAAGGATGATCAGAAGAAATGGACAGCAATATGTCAATATGTCAATATGGGGTTCTGTGTGTACATTAATGAGGAAAAAATTTACTTAAATGATTTTAGCAAATGGCTGCAATATAACAAAGAGTGAAAAATTGAAGGGGGTCTGAATACTTTCCGTACCCACTGTATATAAGGAGCATCATGACCTGGATATGTTACTTTCAGTAAAGGCTGGCACTTGTTGGTGTTAATTCAGCGTGTTTGACGGGTCGCTGACAGTTATAGTAGTTGTGGCCGAACCACAGTAAAGACGCTGCACAAGCTCTGACGAAATAAACCCTCATGAACCCTGAACACCAGCAATATGTCAGAAAATGGTGGACGGAGTTCGGCACATCGTAAAAGTCCGATCCAAATAGTCACCCAGACGGTCGGTAGACATTATCCCACACGACGGCAGCTGCTTTTCCCATGTCGGATACACATGAACAACATTAAACTCTGCTTTGGCTAATAAGGCTGTTTGGGAATAAGTCGTATAAAGTTGTCTTTCCCTCGGCCCTTCCCAGCATCCTCCAGCATGGTTCTCATTAGCTGCTGCCTTCAATGTCTTGGCAGGAGAAGCATGTTGCAAAATGCGGTGCCGGGCTATATATTTATACTCAGCCTCTGTGTTTTGCATTAGAGGAGCTCTTGAAGTCGAGTCTCTAAAGCACAAAGGCCCCGTGCTCCTCTTCTAAACATGGCAGACTTCAGCAGGACGGCAGGATTCATTCTGCACACATAAAAAAGCATTCATTCTCGAAGATTGACATGAGCACAAGTAGAATGTGTGTTTCGGTCCGTAACCAAACCAAAGCCAAAGCAGGACGGCATTCGCCACTGATTTACTTCCAACACGCCTGATTTCAGAGTGATAAATGATGTTCCATGAGAAAATGAAGGCCATTCATCAGGAATTGTTTGGATTGTGAAAAGTGTCCAGAATGGAGAGCCGAAAAAACAAACAAACAGGCAAATAATTTACTTTACAGTACATTTATATATATATATATATATATATATATATATATATACATATACATATACATATATATATATATATATATATATATATATATATATATAGTGCATGTATTCACAGCGCTTCACTTTTTCCGCATTTTGTTATGTTACAGCCTTATTCCAAAAGGAATTAAAATCATTATTTTCCTCAAATTCTACAAAAATGAAAGATGTTTGCTTGAAATCTTTGCAAATGTATTTAGAATAAAAAAAAAAAATCACATGTACATACATATATATATATATATATATATATATATATATATAAATATGTGTGTGTGTGTATATATATATATATATATATATATATATATATATATATAAATATATATGTATATATTCATACAGCAAAAATTTATACATTTGAATTTAAATAATAAATAAATATTAAAAAATGTAATATTTCTCAATAATTTATTTGATTAAATAAATAAATGGAATAATGTGCACAGATTTTGCCATTCATTCCAGTATTTAGGATGTTGCTTTGTTCCATGTTTATTATTTATTTGATTGAATACATAAATAATTTATATATTTTTTCTTTTTATTATTTATTTCACAATAAAAATGTCAGATTTTTATTTTATGAATAATTAAATAAATATTTTATATTTTTTACTTTTATTAATTACTTCACAAAAAATATCATTTTAATAACTAAATAAATACGTGCAGAGATTGTCATTATTTTCAATATTAATGATGTTGATTAATACCATATTGCCTGCAAAAATATCGTGAAAATCATATCAACGATATTTCATATACATGACCCATTCTGCCCTGACATCCCAGAATCCTCCAACTGCCCAGTAACTCCTGAAACTACTACAACCTTTGTGTTTTTTAGCCTTCAGCATTTTTTTTAACTGAGGTTCACTTCCATTAAAAACATGATGAGTAGCTTCATTCGGCCCAAGCTCACTCTCTCACAGATCACACACGTGATGATGGACACTGAGAACCAGTGTGAACGCCGGGGGAACTGAATTTGGATTTGGGAGAGATATGGTGAGAGCCAGAGTGAAGCAAGAGCTCATTTATTTCACTGCACAGCATCCCTAAAGTATTACCCATATTATTTATATTCACAATACATATGAATATATAGCATACAGTATTTTGAATCAAAACACAACTGTTTGTTTTCTATGAGACGGTGACCTTGTTTCCACCTTAGAAACTTCATCTAATCCACCGAGAATCGTGGTAATATGGATATTTATGAGGAAAGCAGAAAATATCCCTCATCGGGGGGATGGAAGGAACAGCATGAAGGACAAAAAACACAGAAATGCGTGAGCAGATGAGCCGAAGATAAAAACCTCTGGCTCCCTCAGCCCTGGGGTTTAGTGCGCGTGATTGACACCTCATTAGGGGCTGCGCTCGGCTCCTGCAGGAAGGGGCTTTGCAGCATGCAATCTTTGATAACGCCGTCACACTGAATCACAGCCCTTAATTGCGATTTGTGCAGGGGAATCAACAACAGCACTCTAGGGAACAGTGGCCATGCGTTGACTTCTCTGAATTCTCTAGAGCGCTGTACGTTTTCAAGATATTGCAAACAGCAGACTAGAATGGAGCCATTACACTGATCAGACAGTCACTCAAGCTGTTAGTTCCTTAAAGCAGGGTGTGTTCAAAATAGCACAGTACTTGGACTAATTCAGTGTATTTTATACATACAGCGCATAATATGTACACTAAGTTCAAAAGTCATGTTTTTGAAAGAACTCTCTTAGAGGCTGCATTTATTTGATCAATAAAAACAGTAATATTGAAAAATTTTGTTATAATTTAAAATAGATGTTTTAATGTGAATATATTTTAAAATATAATTTATTTCTGTGATGCAAAGCTGAATTTTCAGCATCATTACTCCAGTCTTCAGTGTCACATGATCCTTCAGAAATCATTCTGACATGCTGATTTGATAATCAGTTATTAGTAGCGGTCAAGTATTAATTATTGTTATATATAGATACACATTGAGCATTTATTTGAATTGGAAAGATTTGTAACATTATAAATGTCTTTACTGTCAATTTTGCTCAATTTAATGAATCCTTGATCAATAAATTCTGCACTTGACTTTCAATTTTAGGAGTATGGAAGCCTGTTTAAACCACTGAAAAATAAATAAAAAGAAGTCAAAGAATTATTTTTTTCACAGAATTGCGAGATATAAAGTCAGAATTGCGAGATATAAAGTCAGAATTGTGAGATATAAAGTCAGAATTGTGAGATATAAAGTCAGAATTGTGAGATAAAAAGTCAGAATTGTGAGATAAAAAGTCAGAATTGCGAGATATAAAGTCAGAATTGCGAGATATAAAGTCAGAATTGTGAGATATAAAGTCAGAATCATGAGATAAAAAGTCAGAATTGCGAGATATAAAGTCAGAATTGCGAGATATAAAGTCAGAATTGCGAGATATAAAGTCAGAATCGTGAGATATAAAGTCAGAATCGTGAGATAAAAAGTCAGAATTGTGAGATATAAAGTCAGAATTGCGAGATATAAAGTCAGAATTGCGAGATATAAAGTCAGAATCGTGAGATATAAAGTCAGAATCATGAGATATAAAGTCAGAATCGTGAGATAAAAAGTCAGAATTGTGAGATAAAAAGTCAGAATTGTGAGATAAAAAGACAGAATTGAGAGATATAAAGTCAGAATTGCGAGATATAAAGTCAGAATTGCGAGATATAAAGTCAGAATTGTGAGATATAAAATCAGAATCATGAGATAAAAAGTCAGAATTGCGAGATATAAAGTCAGAATTGTGAGATATAAAGTCAGAATTCTGACTTTTTTTCTCTCTTGAATTTTCTCTCGCAATTCTGACTTTATATCTCACAATTGCAACTTTATGCCACAAAATTCTGAGAAAAAAAGCCAGAATTGCAAGTTTACATCTTACAATTCTGTGAAAAAAAGTCAGTAAAAAGTCGCAATAATCTTCTTTTTTTTTTCTTCAGTGGTGGAAACGGGCTTCCATACCAGTGTGATAAAATGAACCGAAATTACTTTTGCTGTGATTTTTAACATCTCCTTCTTGACTCTTTAGTTAACTGACAAGAAGATCAGACATTTTACACAAAAATGCATAATAACAACTGCATCTCATTTCAATTCTATTATAAACAACAAAAGAAAGCATATACAGTACATACTGAGTATATACTGAGCAAAATGTAATAAGAAATAAGCCTCTATTCCATTCAGCACATAGTGCTTGTTTTTGGGAAGATCTCATGACATTAAAGATGCTGTTTCTAACACCAGGATCAGACAGTGAACTAGGTGTAGATGTGCACAACAGAGCAGGTCCTCCGTACAACATAAAAGAAGAATTTTTAATGGCAAAACTGAAGAAACATTGAACTTGGCATAAGCAGTGGATCTGCCTGTGGCACAGTTGTACAAATTAATTCCAGGTAGCTTTGTTCACGTGGGAACACGGGCTGCAAAACATTAATATTCATTATAGATTTTTTATTCATAAAACAGAAGAGCGGGCAGCTTCTGCATGGAGGGAGGGGGAGGGTTTGTATTACTTGTCATTTTTTCCGCAGGCTAAAGGAAACTTTAATTACGGAGCGGCCTAATGATCCTCACTGAGAATCGCTGCACAAATATCAACACGGTTTTAAATGGTAAAATGAAACGCAGCAGAAAACCAGCTTTTCAATCACTTACTGCAGCTGCACTGCATACTGCAGAATGAGTGTAGTAGTACACGAGTATGATGAACATAGAAAATACAGCATTACATGAAGAACTCTAACAATGGAAAAGTCTTTCCTTTGAGTTTTCATGTACAGATGGTGTTACGAACTGCACCAAGACACGAAGGTTGAGGATCCAAGTGCAGTTTATTGAGGGGTAATTCAAAGACGTAATCCGAAAATCCAGGCAAGAGGTAAAACCACAGTCCAAACATTAATAGGGTACAGGCCTGAGGCAAACAGGAAAATCCAAGGATCATGCAGAAAATCAACAGCAAGACACACACAACCTGGATACAAGACTCAGAAATGCAGTACAAACACATACAAGACTTTGCAGAGAATGATTGAGTAAACCAGGCTTATAAACACAGTGTTAAGCCTAATGAGCAACAGCTGAATGCAATGAGCGCTGATGAGTCCAGACAAAGGATTATGGGAAATGTTGTCCATGATTGAGTGGAAATGGTTTGGGGTGAAGTGCCCTCTGGTGGCCATCAAGGGCACCCCAGATGATGATCGTGACAGATGGCAATGTTGTCAAAAAAATCCCTGTTCACACGGATCCGCAAAAACGACTAAAATCGCTGTATTCTGCTGCCAGGCCAGTAGTTGGCGATCTCACTTTGTAAATACTATGCTCCTTAAAGGGTTAGTTCACCCAAAGATGAAAATTCTGTCATTAATTACTCACGCTCATGTCGTTTTACACCCGTAAGACCTTCGTTCATCTTTTTTCACAAATTAAGATATTTTTAATGAAATCCGATGGTTCAGTGAGTCTCTATTGACAGCAAGAACACTTTCAGATGCCCAGAAAGATACTAAAACATATTTAAAACAGTTCATGTGAGTACAGTGGTTCAACCTTAATATTATAAAGTGACAAGAATACTTTTTGTGCACCAAAAAAACCCTAAATATCGACTTTTCAACAATATCTAGTGATGGTCGATTTCAAAACACTGCTTCGAAGCTTTACGAATCTTTTGTTTTGAATCAGTGGTTCACATCACGTATCAAACTGCCAAAGTCACGTGAAGTATTGAAATTGCGAAACAGTTATGACGTAACGAAGACACATTTACTGAAATCATGTGACTTTGGTGCTCTGAACCACAGATTTGAAACAAAAGATTCGTAAAGCTGCACGAATTTCATCATCAGAAGAGTACACACGTACTGTACACGCACCGCTGGATTTTTGTAACCACGCGTACTTGTGCGTGCACGTCGCACATGGACATTTAATTTTTTCTCAAGGTGGCAACCTTGCCCTGGGGTCATTGATTCACAAGGTAGTCACAGAAAAACTGCATAAACAGAACAGACCAGAACGCATGCAAGCTACAGCGACAATGGAGGCCAACATAGATGAAAGATTGTGAGAAGAGATTGCTCAAAACTACACGTGCGTTGAACGCCTGAGTATGCACACAAATCAAATCAAGCATACTTTCCAAGGCTGTGCGTACAACTGTGCGCGTACACTCGCGTAAAAACGAAGTATACCCATGGCTATACACTGAACACGTAATATGCATGAAGCTTTCATAAATTTGCATTTTTCTACTTTACACTGAGACGATTAAGGCCCAATTTTCAGAAACTTGCACTTTGAAACCTGTTTTCAAAAGTTAGCATTTTCAGGCCCCCAAAACGCTGTTGTCGTGTCAATAAAAGTTTTCTGTTTTTAGTTGAAAACAGTGTCATGTAATCGGCCGCTAAGATTCATGAAACTAAATAGAGTCTGAGTGATGAACCATCAACAGCTTCAACCACGCATCCATCAAAGAATCCAGAAAAGTTTTTAAATCCATTTGCATTTATGAGATGCAATTTTGAAGTATTCTGAGGCCAAATACACCACAGAAAACATCCACTTGATGAAGTGTTTTGGCAAAGTATTTCAAAAGTGTCTCCTAAAATATCTAATCAGATAATTACACCCCCCAAAATATTTAGAAAATGAATCAGACAGGAACTGTGCATACTTATTCATTATATCCTTAAAGGACTTATTCTTTTGTGTTTGCTTCAGAACCTAAACTCTACAGGGGAACAGTCAGAGAAATTCCTCGAGTTAACAGGCTGTAATTTAATATCTTTGTGGTTTTCATTTTCCATGAGGTGGCGAGTTTTCTACAGACAACCGGAAAGGGGTTTCCAGGCTGGAAAAATGTAATGGCACGTCCATTTATAACACACACAAGTCCTGCTGTTTACATGAGGGCACTTAGTCTGCATACGAAGCATAGAATACCCTTCCCTCAAGTCAAGCAGGTTAAAAGTCTTCCGTTTTTAACAGGCTTTCAATATATATGCAAATATGCATTGCATTAGGTTTATTCATTTGTTTATGCTAAAACAGCCGTAATGCGTTTTTATTTATTTGATTGAAATGCATAACATTTTATGCAAATTAAAATGGAATGTCCTCAAGGCCGAGCGCATTGTGTCGTTTGATACAGTAACATATGTAGGTGATCAGTGTATGTCATGTAAACACAGTTTTGCATACTATATGCACAGTATGCATACTAGAAATAGTGCTATTCTGAACACAGGCACGGTCAAAGAGACACGAGACTCTAGTGTTACTGAAGCCCAGAGATGAATCATGTGAAAGAGCATTATTACAAAGATTAATTTCACATGCAGCTCTACACATATATCACATTTTCCTGTCCGTACTCTCGTTCAACAAGTCAGCACCCGCTGCAAAACACTTAAGCGGTGGCATTAACACTGGAAACATGATTAAGCTGATCCGGGCTGGTTTAGAGGGTGTCATCCAGTCTGAAGGCATGTGACATATTCTCACAAGTTCATTTGAGCTGTGTTCTCGTGAGCGCTGCCGTCCGGTACTCCAGCGCAGGACATTCCACTGCACAAATGAAGCACAAATGCAGGAATGCAGCATTTCACAAACACATCAGATTGACACACGTCGGTGAGACTCAATACGTTCAGTTACACGCAACTATGAGTCAAATGGAAAAGTTTCCCTGCCAAGAGTGTCAAAGCAAGATAAGGGTCAGTTGACACAGAATGGGTTTTGGCTCTTAAAAACATCATTAGGATTTCACCTTTTTAACTTTAGTTAGTGTGTAATGTTGCTGTTTAATCATAAACAACATCTGCAAAGTGACAATGCTCAATGTTTAATGCAAAGGGAGATATTTTCTTTTACAGAAATTGCTAAGGACTGCAACAAACGGCTGGTAGGGACTACAACCAGCTTCATCCCAGGTTGGTGACATCACTAACCCCAAATTTACATAAACCCCGCCCCCGAGAACATGCAACAAAGGGGGCGGGGCCATGTTGTGCTGCTTTAAAGAAGAGGAAGAGTTGTTGTAGTCGAGTGTTGTTGATGTTCATTTTACGCCGGACTGCTTCACAAAAGATGAACATGACGACACATGTTAGTGATGAGTTGATCAACTCCACAGCAACTACATCAATTTATCCACTAACCATTCAGAAACGTCTAAAAGTTGTAACTTCTTCCTGAGTCTCTCCATCAGTGTCGGTTTGAACAATGTAAGGCCTCATAAAATCCTCATTTTGTCTGCGTGAGATTCTCCAGCTTTGTTGTTGATGAGCTGTTAAAGCTCCGCCCTCTTCTGGAAAGGGGGCGGGGAGCAGCAGCTCATTTGCATTTAAAGAGACACACAAAAGCGGCGTGTTTTTGCTCACACCCAAATATGGGCAAATTTGACAAGCTTTAATAAATGATCTGTGGGGGATTTTGAGCTGAAACTTCACAGACACATTCTGGGGACTCCAGAGACTTATATTACATCTTGTAGAAGAGGCATGATAGGTCCCTTTAAAAAACGCAAGACACAGGTCAGTGGAATTAAAAAAAAAAAAAAATGCATAAAGTCTAGTGACGCAAAACAAAATTGGACTTTTATCTTGAGCCTCATGTTTTTAGAATGCAGAGTCAAAAGACTAGTGCAACAGCTATGGTACGCAATATGATATCAATGAGGAAAAAAATTTTTTTGCCTACTTAAAATGGGACACTAACAATATCGATAAACATTTTCATTAATTTTACCGGAATGGACAAACGAACTATATTTAGTGAAAATATCACTTTCTTTAACCAGATACAAACACATTTACCATTGTAGAACACAAGTATTACCAAACCATCATATCATCGTGTTATATCAAGTTATATCCATGTTCATCCTCATCTCCATCTTCGCTGTCACCTTCACCGTCGCTCTATCCCTGCCGGATTGTCACTATGACCTCATCTTCCTCATCACAGTATGTCCCCTCATCCTCACCCTCATCAACTGCCAGTGCTTCCTGTGTTTTATACCTTTATGAAATGCTATAGAAAATGTGCAGATCATAATATATGCAGATATAGTATGTGAATTACTATTCTTATAAATGCATTACAAAATCATGCAAAAACGCAAATATATTTAGATAATTCTCTTTTATTTGAATACAAATATAATACATTTGTATTCAAACCTATGCCTGTATGGCCTTATGCGATTCCATTACGGTGCGATGTTGCTTTGAGGCAACACACAGTTTTTTGTCCAAAAAACATTTGATGATATATAATGTAATGTTCTTGAAAATACATCTTTACTTACCGGTGAAGGTGACTCTATTTTTTGTGAGTGATTAGCAGGACACAAATAAGTGAATAATTCACTTTTCATTGGAGAAAAAAATGGAACCATGTGATGTGACCCCTGTGGGACATTTGATCCCTTTTTTTTGCACTTTCATTGATTAGTATTTGAGCTTTTCTGCCCTGAGATAGGTTTGATCAATAGATTGGTGCTTTATTTCATTAAAAACAAACTAAAATAGACTATGCTGCTTGGAGGCAACACGGTACCATAGAAGGATGAGTCCATCTAGCGGGTGTTTACATTGAAAAACAATGGGAAAGTAGTGCAATGGAATGGAAAAATGCCTTCTTTGTGAATGGCCTCTAATACTGTAAGTTATGTTTGCATGAAACAATCATATCAAATGCAAATTATTGAAGCCATTTAGATCTTTACTCGCGAATTTTGTACCCCACCGAATTTACATCGTGTTTTTAAACACAGTAACACTTTACAATAAGGTTCATTAGTTAACATTAGTTAACAACATTAGTTAACATGAACTAATAATAAACTGCACTTATACAACATTTTTTAATCTTTGTTCATGTTAATTTCAACATTTACTAATACATTATTAAAATCTTGTTAACATGAGTTAATGCTCTGTGAACTAACATGAACAAACAATGAACAACTGTGTTTTCATTAACTAACGTTAACGAAGATTAGTAAAAACAGTAACTAATGTATTGCTCATGATTAGTTCATGTTAGTTAATACATTAACTAATGTTTAACTAATGAACCTTATTGTAAAGTGTTACCTTAAACACACACATTCTTATCAAAGCCACTTTTTAGAGTTTAGTGTTCTTACCAAACTCATTTTTAAAAAACATAAATTCCTTTACTCAACATTGTCATTCCAAACCTGTATGACTTTCAACAGAAACGAATTTTCTGTACCATAAAACAAGGGTTTGTGATCACAACTATCTAAAAACATAAAAGTATCATAACAAGAGTCTTCTGTCAAGTCATATGGTACTTTGTGACTGTAATCTTCCCCTCAAATCTCATTTGTGATACTGCATATTTGATTTCACCATGTGACATGCAATTTTTGAGTCAACGAATGAGATTTGCAAGCTTCAGCGAAGGGGAAGATTTCCAGTGAATAACAAATAATATCAGCATAGTGGCTTTGATACAACATGAAGGTGACAGCCGTATCAGTCTACTCAATGAACCAGTCTAACTGTCTGTTAAAATGATGTCAGAAGTGACAGCATGTACTACGGAGAGTTTCTCAACAGTTAAAGTGCAGGACTGGACCTGTTCAACTTTTTTGTTCTCACTAGACATGAGAGGAGCTGAACACTTCAGAGGACAATGATCATTTGAGGTCTGTTTGATTAACACAAACAACCTGCAGCCATAAACAGTCTGCCCAGTGTTACATAACCAAACCATCTCACGAGTCACAGTAACACTTTACAATAAGGTTGAACACGTCTACGTTAGTTACAGCAATAATCAACGATCGATATTTTTTTAGTTGCATTTACCACTCTTGGTTAACCTTAAAGGGATAGTTCACCGAAAAATGAAAATTATCCCATAATTAGCCATACTAGATGTATATGACACAGCTGAACACAATGGAAGTTATATTAAAGAATATCCCGGCTCTTCCCAGTTACCCAGAGTTTTTGATGTTTCAAAAAGCGCATCCATCCATCATAAAAGTAATCCATACGAGTTCAATAATCCATAAGGCTCCGAACACAATCTGAGTTATATTAAATAATATCCTGGCTTTCCCCAGCTTTGTAATGGCATTGAATAGTGTTTTTTGAAGCTCAAAAAAGGGCATCCATCCATCATGAAAGTAATCCAGTGGGATAATAAACGCCTTCTGAATGCGAAGCGATGGGTTTTTGTAAGAAAACCGGACATGTCGTTGCTGGAAGCCAGTGATTATATTTTATAAAGTTTAAATATGGATATTTTTCTTACAAAAACCCATCGCTTCTCTTCAGGGGCGTTTATTAACCCACTGGAGTCGTGTGGATTACTTTTATGATGGATGGATATGCTTTTTGGAGCTTCAAAAACTCTGGGTAGCTGGGAAGAGCCAGGATATTAAAATAATTTCAATTGTGTTCAGCTGAAGGAAGAAAGTCATATACACCTATGATATCTTGAGTGTGAGTACATTAATGGATAATTTTCATTTTTGGGTGAACTATCCCTTTAATTCATGCATTATGAACGAACACGTGATAAGAATTTAACAATAGTGCATTTATAAATGAACATTGACCAAATGCATTAAAAATAGATGCCTAATGCATACAGAATCTTATTGTAAAGTGTTACAGAAAACCCCTTTTATGTAAGTTTGTCTCAATCTGACAAAAATAATTCCATAACAATAACATAATCAGAAGCAGGCCTCATAGTAAAACCAGGCGACAGCATTAAGAAACTCAAAAACAAAAAAGAAACAAACTCACTTGCCATAACAAATGAACATTTTGTACAAATGAGAAGTTTATTCTTTAAAGAACTGAATAATATAAACTATCGTCTATAAATATAAAGGGTTTTTGATAGTATCACAAGCAGAAGTATGAGAAAGAAGAAAATAAAAGACGTCACCGGTGTAGAAAACAGTAATGCGAGTGTGATTAAATACATGTCAGATTCATGCATGATGCATCTCAACAGAGCAGGCCTCGATCTGCCAGTGCTTTCCGCAATCACCATGTGCATTTGCCTTTGGAAGAACAAAAACATTCATTTTGCATTTGAGATTTTTGCCATAAACAATCAACATTTTCTGATGGTCAGTAAAAAAAAAAGCACACGATGACACGACAAACCCGGAAGAATTTTGAACAGTTGATGTGAATTACTTCACGTGGGGTTTGACGTCGATACCGATAACCAGAAATCAAATGCAGCATTACTCGAATTGCATCAGCACGCCTGTCGGATAGATTTAGGAAACGACAAACAGGACGGGCGTACGCGATTATCGGCGCTGACCATCTCAAAAAGGGCCAAATATCGGCCGATTTATCGGTTCGTCCCTACACATTTGCGCCTGAAAGTCGGCGTGCCAATCTTCACATCATATTCATGGATTGGTTACGAAACCAACGCAGACATTAAACTATTTGAGAAGTGCATTGCAAACACCGTCCATCCCGTTCTAGCTGTATGTTCAGAGGTACTTCTGTGCAAAAGAGCCAAAGGAGAACACAAAACCTTCAGAAACATCATTACAGACTGAAGAAACACATGGATATATTTCTTTGAGTTAAACAAAAGTGCAGGCCTGAGCCCAATGCTGCTCCAAAATGAAAAAGGCACTTAATTTTACACGTTAAAAACATTTTAAAACAGCCTGAGATCGCTGCTTTCCGAGCCGGACCAGATAGGGAGACCAGCAAACCAGTTCATGCTGGGTTAAGCAGTTTTTGTTCTCGGCCTCCATCCGGTACAATAATTGATCTGCACCCAGACAAAATCTCAGTCACAAAGCTTTAATTTAAAGCTCAATTCTTTCCATGATATGCGGCTGTAAGTGCTGGGTGCACAATTCGTTATTTGCATGTAAAAAGCAGTTTGAATATTTGCCCGTGGAAATACTGATGTCGATTAAAAAAAAAGACTCAGCTTTACATACAGGCTTAATAAACAGATCCCCACCCAGAATATTCCAAGAGAAAAGGCATAAATAATCTCCAAAAACAATACGGTCTGTCCAAAAAAAAGTTCCTTTGATTAAAAAAAGAACATCCAGGTGTGATTTAAATACAAATATATACTTACAAAAAAAAAAAAAAAAAATCACAATGTTTATGTACATCTCTTGTTTTTTCATCAGAAAAAAGTGAAGGATAAAAAAGCAGTTCGTCACACTGTTGTTTCTCCATGTTTGCTGTTTGCAAGTCTCGTGTAGAACTTTCTCCAAGAATTCAGCGTCTTTCCAGACCATATCCAGAATCCAGATGTGATTCCCACGATCAGGGTCATCAGGTACTTGATCATAAACACCGTGAAATCCGGGTTCATTTGCGGGTTGTGCGCGGGACACGGCACCGCGTATGTCTTGCACGACTGCGCGCTCCAGGTTTGTTCCCACTGCGCGCGAAAGGCCTGTTCGTAGAAGTAGCACGCGATCACGATGGTGGCCGGAACCGTGTACAGGACGCTGAAGATGCCGATGCGCACCATCAGCTTCTCCAGCTTCTCCGTCTTGGTGCCGTCGTGCTTCATGATAGTCCTGATGCGGAAAAGAGACACGAAGCCCGCCAGGAGGAACGAGGTGCCGATGAACAGGTAGACAAACAGGGGGGCGAGGACGAAGCCGCGGAGCGCGTCCACGCTGTTGATGCCCACGAAGCAGACGCCGCTCAGGACATCTCCATCCACTTGACCCACCGCCAGGATGGTGATGGTCTTGATGGCCGGGACTGCCCACGCCGCCAGGTGGAAGTACTGGGAGTTCGCCTCGATGGCCTCGTGGCCCCATTTCATCCCGGCCGCGAGGAACCAGGTGAGCGCCAGGATGACCCACCAGATGGAGCTGGACATGCTGAAGAAGTACAGCATCATGAACAGTATGGTGCAGCCCTCTTTTTTGGTGCCCTGCACCACCGTCCGGAACTCATTCTCGAATTGCTCGTTGCAAACCACTTTGTCTTCCAGCAGAAATCCGGCGATGTACGCGATGGACACCATCGTGTAACACCCGGAAAGGAATATAATGGGTCTCTCCGGGTAACTAAAGCGCTTCATGTCCACCAAATAAGTCAGGACGGTGAACAAAGTGGACGCGCAGCACAAAACCGACCAGATCCCGATCCAAATCCTCGCGAACTTCTGCTCGTCCTCGCTAAAGTACATCATCCCGTGGAGCTTTTTGGGTTCGCACGGCGCGCCGCAGTTCTCCTCGCCCAGAAAGCGGTAGTTGAGGTACGGCGGCACTTTGAGCGACCCTGGGCATTTAAAACGGCCCTTTGGGACGTGGTCGGGTGTCGCTTGGGTCACATCTGGCGTTGGGTTGACGGGCGCGCTCGAAGTGTTCTGACCCACGCACAGCTCTCCGCCGTGCACCGGGAACGATTCGCACGCGAGACTCTCCGGCCACTGGAAGCCGAATTTGTTCATGAGCGCCTCGCAGCCCTGACGCGCGCGCTCGCACAGCGAGCGGCACGGCGGTAGCGCTTGCTCCAGCACCGTGCACACCGGCGCGTACATGGAGCACAGGAAGAACTTGAGGTCCGGCGAGCATTGCACTTTGACGAGCGGGTAGAACTGGTGCACCTCCAGCCCCGCGTCCTCCTGGTTCGTGTGGCCGAGGAGGTTGGGCATGATGGTCTCGTTGTACGCGATGTCCGTGCACAGAGGGATGGAGATGGGCTGGCAGAAGCCGTGCTCTGGAACCGACATGCCGCGGTCTCCGTACTGCGCGCTCGCTCCCAGTATTCCAAAGGCGAGCAGGAAGAGCGCGGACGCATCGCGCGCGGCCATACTTTCCTTCTGCGGTTTGTCTCCTTTTGCGCCAGCGCTCTTCCTCCTTTTTGTTGATTTATCCTGTCAAATGGGCTTTTACTCCGGCCAAACTTTTAGGAAAGTGCGCCGGCGCCCCAGACGCTGCTCCGCGGATCACGAAACGAGCGAAGAAAAGAAAACCACGCAAATGCCTGACACGAATAAAGAGTCGCGCTGTGTAGAGTCAGAGTTTCTGTGAGCTGTTCAAACCTGTTTCCAGGCGCCCCGCTGTCTGCTGTTCATAAGCGAAACGCGGGCGGGGTTTACGGACAGATGGCTCGCGTTAGGGAGCGTCGGGATTTCTTTCGCCTGTGGTTCGTTTTGCGTTCTTTTTACGTTCTTTAAACGTTCGTTCTTCGAGCGTACAGGGTTGTTGAAAGCATTTTATCTGCAAACTTTAGACACCAACAATAAGTCCAAGAGAATGCTGCTGCATGTGTCTTGTCAGTGTTTAAAAAACACTTAATATTCAGTAATATTACTGATTTACCTGCTCTGACACTAAAGGATGAGAACAAAACTTGCAATAAATTGAGCTGACATGAACAAAATCTTTAGGAAAACATTGTTTTGCAGTCTATTGCTCTGTCTCGTTGTTTTCAAACTAAATCTGGCTATTAAGGTATGGCAAGCCATTTTGACTTTTACTCAATTTCAGGATATGAACTTATGATATCAACAATTACATTTTCACTAGTTAAAATGTTAATTCTTGATATCAGGAATTAGATTTCCACTAGTATAAACTATAATTGTTGATATCTGTAATTGTATTTTTACCAGTGAAATCTCTGCCATTCAAATTCAATTGTTGATATCAAGAATTAATTTCTTACTAGTTGAAATTCCAGTTTCACATATCAGGAATACAATTCCTACTAGAAAAAAAAATTCTTGATATCAACCATTGAATTGTTACTAGTAAAAATGTTCATTTCTGAAATCATGAATGTGATTGTTACTAGTAAGAAAGCCGTTTTAGATATCAGAAATTATATTGATATCAGGAATTCATTTTCAGATATCAGAAATGAACATTTTTACTAGTAGAAATTCAATTGTTGATATCAAGAATAGACATTTGCACTAGTAACAATGTAATTGTTGATATCAAAAATGATGATTTTTACTAGTAATTGTATTTCTGATATGTGAAACTGGAATTTCAACTAGTAAGAAATTAATTGTTGATATCAACAGTTGAATTTGAATGGCAGCCTATGGCGAGATTTCACTAGTAAAAATACAATTCTTGATATCAACAATTATAGTTTATACTAGTGGAAATTGAATTGTTGATACCAAGAATTAACATTTTAACTAGTGAAAACATAATTGTTGATATCACACGTTCATATCCTGAAAATGAATAAAAGTCAAAACGGCTTGCCATAATTAAGGTACATGTTGGTAACAAGGGTAAATTATTAGTTTAGATCATATTAGACAGCCTTGCATAGGTATTTAAAATGTTCATTCAAACATTTCTTTAATATAATAAAAGTAATATGTTTTTTGCATGGGAAAGTATTAAAATTAATTGATCAAATTACTCATTTTTACAAAACACCTGCCACTTTGTTTAGAAAACAACTGATCAAATGTATACCTGCAAATCGTTTCGGATAAAATATAATGCGTATATGATATAAAGCTGTTAAATGTTTTTCCTGTACACACAGCCAATCTGACCATCTGAATACATATAAAAGTCAGTGAACACAGTCTGTTTTCAGCACACAAAAACAGAGACGGCCCCTAACGTGAAGCTCAGACTGCTGTCTTCCTATTGGTTACTGTGTGTGTCTGTAGGAGAAATGAGAGGAACATGATTTGCTGTGACAGGGGAATGTAAAGACAGCCTTCACTAAGAGTCTGGATACTGGCTGGAATACAAAACAACTTTTGCTTGAGTAAATATTAATTTTTCATGTTCCATTTTGCTTTACTGTATAATCATTTTGATTAACAAACAAGAAACGCTGAACCAGTTCCGTCGCTCATGTTGAACCTTAAACTGTGCACAATTCAGAGAGCAAATAACCCAATAAATTGCATTTTAAATGTGCCACTCTTAGAAGAAAAGGTTCCAAGTAGAACTTTGAAGGCTTCTGTCAGACGCTTATAGAACCTTCATGGAATCATTTTGAACTTAAATGAAATTTTATGAGTTAAGCAGCTCGTAAGCATACTTTTTCATTGGAAAAAATGTAATAACCTGTCAAACATGAAAGAATTCTGGAATCATTGAAGACATTTCTCCTTAAATTGAACCTTTTTGGCTTAAAGAGCTCTTTAAAATGGAGTCAAGGGTTCTCTATGAGTGCATGTGATCTCACTGATAATGTCTGTTTATCAACCTTTTCCTCTGAATTGTTGACTTAAACTTTGTGAAATGAAAGCACACACATTTGTGGCTCTACAAAAGCAAATATTATCACTTTTTAATCTCAGTTTGCTCATATAGTTCCAAATGTTAACGCCATCTTCTATATCAGAGAGCTCCAAATCATCACGTTTTGAGGTTCGATCGTGAAAACTGTGGTTGGTTTGAAGCGTTAATAAACTTTATTTATTTCAGGTAAAACAACGATAAACAACATTTACAGAAGGACATTACATCTTCCATAATAACATTACATACAGCTTCTAACAAATAATGCAATTACTACTCTAATATATTCTACGTTTCGTTTTTGTTATAAAGTGACCAGTTACACTTCTAGGTTCCAGAACTGCTTGTCAAAATTCTGCATTATTTCAGTGCATCTTACAAAAAGAAAAAAAATATATATAGGCAAGTGAAGCAAAAACACAGATTCAGTGTTCAGCACAGCGGGATGCATGTCGAACCTCTTTTCCCAACCAGTATATATGCGGAATATGAATTAGTCAAAGGGGGCATTCGTGACCCTGAATGTGGATCGCTGAAGCGGCACTGTCACACTGGTGTTTCGACCCCTCGTCATATATATATATACAGCCTAGTATATAACAAAGATTACAAAACGATTAAATATTCACAGATGAATTAAAAGATTCAGAGAAAAGCATGGTATTGACAGCACATTCCATAGCATGTCCCATAGAGCAAACCGGGAATCTAAAGCTGTTCCCTTTTCATGGTAGATTTACACATTTATATATATCGATTTAATAACCAACTTTGAAGCAAGCGCCAATGATTATGCAAACATGATGTCTTCTTTTTTTCTTTTGTGATTCGTGTGTTCGTCACAGTGCTAAATGTGCAATAATATTATTATTACTTATATTTTCTCCATCCGAAGTCTCATCCATTCTTCTTGCCCAGCACAAAAAAAGGAGAAACTCTACGCACCTAAAATACAGCATGTGGTTTTGCATGCAACGCTGCAACTGCCACAAAGGCAGAAGGAGCTCTTACATGTTTGAAGCACGCACGTTGCATGAAAAATTATTATTCGGCTGCTAATACTGGCTGGAATCCATTTGTCGCAACGGGTTTAAAGTGGCTCCGTTACGCTGGCTTCTGACAGAATTGCAGCTTTCCTTATTGTAGCAACATAAAAACAGTCTCTTCGTTTCTGCAGGTCACTCTGAGAATATGGATGAGACGATGTTCGAAGTATAAACCGGTTAGTTGAATAAGACCGCGTTCACACTGCAGATTATTACGGGTGTCACTCCACTTCTTCTCTCTGTTCTATTTTAGTGCAAAACTGCAACTTCCTTCGACGAATTGGGGGCAGAAATATCCTAACTTTCTTTAGAAACCATTAAAACAGCCATGAGACGCTGAAATGTTGCTACGATGATCACCAGTGTTGGGGTTAATGCATTACAAGTAACTGGAGTTATGTAATCAGATTACTTTTTAAACTCCCCACGTTGAGAGAAATAAAGTGCAGAGTTGTTGTGTGCGCTGTGCGAATAAGACGGTTTATTGTTTAGTTTTAGACTAAATGTGAACATGCATTTACTCATCTCACCTGCACAAAAACATTCAGTATTCCTCAAAATGAGTAAAAACAGTGAAATGGAATCTCAGAATTATATGCAAACCTGTAATAATTAACTATATTAAATTACACAAATATACTTTATGTATTTAATCTCACTTTATTAACCAATGTCTTTGCTGCTGACCTTCAATGATCTAATTCAACCATAGAAACAAGCAAAAATGACTTTAGATTTAGAAATAAGAGTGCTGAAATTCCTGCTTCTGTATCCTATTCTTCTTTAATCCAAAGTAACTAAAAATGCTAATTTAAAGTAACTAAATGACGCAATTAGTTACTTTTTTTGGTAGTAATGCAATATTGTAACACATTACTTTTCATAAAGAGTAACAAATTACTGCAATTAGTTACTTTTTTAGGGAGCAACGCAATATTGTAACACATTACTTTTCATAAAGAGTAACTATTTACTGCAATTAGTTACTTTTTTCGGTAGTAATATTGCATATTGTAACACATTATTGTAACACATTACTTTTAAAAGTAACTTTCCCCAACACTGATTATCACTATATCAATCATTTCAAATTCAGGAGTGACTCAAAAACAAGTGATAATTACATTGTGCAGTGTGTACGTGGCCTTACTGAATTTACAGGTGCAAAACGTGACCTTATAAGCTGGAATGTTGCACAAATATGTTGAAAAGTGCATTCGCAGTAGGCGACGACCTTTTAAATTCCATTAACGTCATTGCTCTTCAACTAGTCCTCTGACCGTTAGTCACACTATCGTGACTAAAGCTGACTCAAGAAGTACAAATATTAATAACACAATAAAAAAGGATCATGTCTGGATTTGTACTGTATAATATCTTGATGATGTGTCACTGGACATGCACGTCTGCACACATTCCATTCGCTTTGGATCTCGACACTGTGATTTGGCCAGTTTTGTCTGATGGCATTTCAACTTATTTTATTCTTTATTCGATCCCATGTTAACAGTACAGGGCCAAACATTGCTATTGTTCAATTAGCTCTTGCACTTATAGAAGTCACATTGATATTTTACAATATACTGACAGAAAGAGAAAATACTGTACTCAAATGTTGATGATCTCATTATGTTGCTCACTTGATCATCAACCAAAATGGACGGACATTAACAGGAAGAGCAGTCTCAGTATTGTACGCAGTTGTTCTGAGAACTGTGATAAGAGAGTAGTGCACTTTGGGAAGGGCCTTTCAGAACGTCATCTTGAAAAGCTAGTTGAGAAATGCTTTTCTTCAACAACTGAAACTATAAGTGGCCGTTCACACACAACGCATTCTTGCATTTAAAAACAGCTGGATGTAGTGGAATGGAAATGGTATTCTGGGTCAATGTAACTCAAAACACTTGGTTAACCAGTATTGTTTTTCTTAAAATAGTGACTATTTCTCATTTAGGGTCATGAACGTGCCAGCAAAGTTTTGACACTTTGAGGTTTTGTGGAACGTGTGTACAAAGTGTTTTTTATGATTGTGATGTTTTCAATTTTAAAACCAATTTCATGGTTAAAGTCAGGTGCATAGACCATAAAAAAAAAGAAAAGAAAAAGATAGGACATTTGCATTTACGTTTACATGAATGCATTTGGCAGAAGCTTTTATTCGAAGAAGTGTAACTTATCTGTTCATGCATGCAAATTTGCCTGGGAATCGAACCCATGATCTTGGCATTGCTGGGGCCATGCTCTACTGTGTCAGCTTTGGGAAAGCACACAAAAATAAAAAAATAGATATATTTTTTAAAATGAAAATAAAAGTTGTCATAAAAAGGTTGTTAAAGTTTTTTTTAAAGTCGTTACAGTTTTTTTAAAATCATATGTTCTAACGCTTACTTTATTGTAATGACTGAGAAGTGCTAAATTTTACAGTTTACTGATTTTTATTGTGTGATTTTCGGTGCATTATTTTCGGGTCAATTTTACACGGAACATAATGATCGTACCCAGAATTTTAACATTACAGGGGTTTAACTTGACATAGCTTAAATTTAAAGGGAAAGCATTGTGTTGCTCAAACAGTAAAGCAAGCAACAGCAAGGTTATGGGTTCGATTCCCAACTGATCATATGTATACTTGCAAGTTGGATAAAAGCATCTAAAAATGCATAAATGCGAAGCAAAAATGCAGAGCTAAAGTAATGAGATGTCCATCTAGCACAGCCATTCTATTTAAACAAAAAAAAGAATTCAAGAACCCGTCCTGTGTGAACATCCTTTAACAGTTCAAAGTAATGTTGCAAAAATCGTTTGGGCAATTTTAATGATCAGTTTGTGAGTGCAATTCATTATAAGATTGTCATGGGCCTTCAGAAGGAACAGCGAAAACAGATTCATTTCCAAACACGGACCGTCCGTCTTTCATGCACAGTAGCACCAGTGCAAGCGTATTGCCTGTATTTAACACATTTAAACGCACACGCAGACGTACATCGAGACTCAAGTACCGCAGTTATCCGCCTGAATGATGATCAGTGATGGTGTTAATTGCTTTAGCGCAGTCCCTGCAGTGAGTGAATGCTGCAACCGCAATATCGTTATTACTGTTGGAATTATTGTCATCGTTATTGGGTGCGCCGCTGGATCGCGCCGAACCCAACAATGTGGAAGATTGCAGGAAATGCGAAATGCCAGCTCGGTCTTGTTAATGTGTGATTGTTCGCGGAAGGGCATTTGGTTTGTTCTCTTAGATAGACGCGTATTTTTAAATGTACAAACATACATACATTCGTACATAGGTAGCTACATACACAGACAGTTCGTATTAATTGCCTTTTGAAGTCTGAACGTCGTTCGCATGCCGTCGATGTGAGAATGTTTCGCGACATTCCTGATGGTAAACCTCAGATTTGACTGGATTCACGCTGCCTCGTTTGCTCTCAGTCCCATGGACGGTCAAATCAGCTGGAAATGAAATAATTTAAATAAACATGAAGAGTCATTCCCATCTCATTTTCCTCTTTGTCCTTTTTCCATCTTGACAGCGCCAACCTGCAAAAAAAGAGAAAACTTTCAGCGACAGCCCTGAGGTGCACGCTCTAAAAATAATGTATTGGTTCAAAAAACAACAACAACAACAAAAAACTTTTAAAAAACGTGCATCGATTTTTTTGAATTTTGACAACTTTGAGTGAATTTACGTTTAACCAACCAACCAAGCAACACTGAGTTCGATTTGTAGCATAAACGAATTTTTAAGTTGATTACTCAAAAATATTAAGTTGCTCCAACTATCAGAGTTGTAGCCCTGGAACCAATTAATCTAGATCAGTTCAAATCAAAAGCTATAATAGCACATGCTAGCATAACTTATTTAATATGTACATTTAATGAACAAGTTGTCACTGGTATTAGCGCAGTCATTGCCTTCAGCACAATGTTAAAAAACTTTACAGAATCTCTTTTAAAAGTCAAACACGACAGCCTGAAACAATAACAGGTCTTTCCATTCACTAAAAACAAGTAAATTAACACTTGATTTCAACATTTATTCTCCTATGCAAAGCATGATGGGAACTAGAAATCTGCCTAATTTCCGAAGTTACCGAGAAAATTTCATTACAACAACCTAATTTAAAAAAACAAAAAAAAGCCAATTAACTCAGAAATTTAAGAGTAAATTATAGACGATATTAAGTTGATGTAATGATCAACATTATTATGTCAACAGAACTCTACAAAATAGTGTTTGCAACTTAAAAGGTTTAATTAAAACAATAAATTAGAATTTATAACTTGCAACCATGCATTTCTTTAAGTTGTAGGCAGTGAGGCAGAAATCTCCACTTCAGCAGATTTACATGCACCAAACTTTACAGTTTTATCTATAAAAAATCATGTATCCGAAATCCCCTCTGTAAAAACCTTCAACAAAATGAAACATCAATTTTGAAACTGGCTTCATCCAATGTTAAGATTTCTTTTCTGAACGTTTATGCAAATGAGCGCATGTTTAATTAGATAATGCCTCATTTGCATCTTTAAACATTTCAGAATACTTATAATACAAAAAGTATTTGCAATTCTTATTATAATCAATCAACCGGTGAAAGTATGATGATATCGGTTACATTTTTTACTCTTTTCACCTTAACTAGAGTGAATGATGTATTTCGATAAACTACATTTTTAAAGCCGCGTCACAATGCTGGTTAGGAGGGTGACGGGATGCAAACGAAAGAGTGTGTGTGAGGAAGGGCAGATCCGGCTCGCTTGTTTCTCTGCTAATCTTCCTCTTTTTTTCCCCATTGACCATACTGCTAATAAATAATGCATGCATCTCTGTGTGTCCGACCTCTCTCTCTGGCAGTCTGTTATTCCCTCTCCCTTTCTTACTCTCTCATTTTGAATTTTCTTCCTTTCTGTGTTGCCCTTCCCCCACTTGATTTCAATCCATGTCTTTGGAAAACCATTCCTGGAGGATTTGCAATTGTGTGTGCCAGAAATCAGAGATCATGGAAGGACTCTCCCTTTATTAAGAGCCCAAAGCACATGTGTGTGTGTGTGTGTGTGTGTGTGTGTGTGTGTGTGTGAGAGAGAGAGAGAGAAAGAGGAAACCGAATGAACTTGTCCAGCTCGGCGATAAATAGATATTTATCAACAATATTGATAACCTTTTGAAATTTTTGATATTCAGTCTACATCTACACTGTAATTTTTTTAAAGTTGTAAATATTAGAAAGATTATTAGAGTATGTTTTACAAGACATGCTATTTCAGTCATTTCAGCTATTTCATGTTTAATTCAATGTGTTACTTGCTATTTCTTTGTAATTATTTGTCAAATTTACTAGCATTTTCTGAGCGAAAATAGTCAAACAATTTTTTTTTCAGTGTAGATAATCAGATGCATGTTGCAAAATTCTCTTAAAAAATTACAATCAAGATATTTTTCATCCATGTTTTAATTTATACAGTTTGAAAGTTCTGTTAATAAAATATTTTTGTTGCAAATTAATTATTATATTTTGATGTGATTACATTTTAAAAAAATAATTAAAGTTTAAATTTTCGTCTGCTAGAGGTCGCATATCTAAAACAGAGGCATAGCTTGATGATGCCAAATTTGAGCGAGGAATCTTGGGACATGTGGTCTTCGGGATGAATCGGGATGGGAAAATTCCTTAGTTCGTTTTTAGTTCTTTTGTTATGTGCTTCTGTCAATTATATTATTTATATATATATTATTTAGCTTTTATTTTAGTTTTAGTAAATTAAGACTATTATTATTTTATTTCATTTAGTTGCCAAGGCAACATTTAATACTTTTAAAGATTTTTTAAGTTAATTTTGTTTTTTTAAATTTTATATTTTATTTCAGCTTTATTTAAATGAATGAAATTTTAATAATAGTTTAAGTAGTTTTAATAATAATTGTAATAAAAAAAAACATTTAAAAAAGTTTTAATAGTTTTAGTAAACAACACTGATATGCCGAAAATCACTTTTTACCGGGAATTCTTCAGGAAACATGTTCGAAAACAATCATTTTGCAATTCCAAGTGGTGGCGCTAGCGAGGCAGAACTTACACACTCTAACTTTAAGTAAGATGTTAATGCTGATCATGTTGCTGTTAATATTGCAATTTGTCGAAATTCTTTAGACTATCAGTGCAAGAAGAAAAAGTTATAATCTCAGCGGTGTGCGTGTCAGGTTCCTCTGTGAGCAGAAGAATGTCAGATGTGTTTAAGAGCGTCTCTGACTGATTTAGCAAGCACAATGCAAAGCAGGGCTCCCACAGTCCTCAGAGAGCCGGCCGAGCAGACGGGCCCCTTCTGGGCAGGCTGGTGGATGGGGACCTCTGACCTCACCGCCCAACAGAGGCCTCGTCTCGTCCAAAAGCGTGTAATGAAGTGCGTCAGACCGCCATTAAACGGCACACAGCCGAGCTGACATTTTAATACGGCTCTTTATGCGTCTGCGAGAGTGTGTACATCTTAGAAAAGATTTCCAAATGCTTTAATGAACACACTTGGATTATTTGCCATTTTCTTAAAAGTGCAAATTTAATTAAAAATTAGTTCCCTGAAGGATTTAAAGCGCACTAAAAAGTTTCCAGTCATTAAAAGAGCAGGAATGCCGTGTTACGGCCAGGACTGTTCTGTTGCCATCGCGACTGAAACACGACGGCGCTTTCCATTTTCATTTGAATGACCTCGACAACTTCAACTCCAAACAGAATGTGTGCTATGAAAGGCAATAAACTATGTTTTTCTATGAGCATGAAGTGCACTAGTGACAGCTTTATAGTGAGGTCAGTGGATTAACCCTTTCAACCAAACAGCTTGTTAAAACTCAAGTTCTGCTACTCTAGAATCACCAAACAGAGCTGCAAAAATGACAAGTCCGTCTGCCATTGGTCATCGAGCCGATAGTCCCGCCCCCAAACACATGAGATTGGTTGAATCAGAAGACTTGAAATCATATAGATGACAGTTAAGATGTAAATGAATGGGATTATTAATCCTCATGATGTTCAAGATATGAATGATTTTTCCTGTTGAACACAAAACGGCGCTGCTCTTTTCTACAAAAATAAAAGCGGATGGAGACGAACACTGTCAAAATCCCCATGACAGTATTTCACACACTCACAGTCATATGCTTTGTGTGAGGAACAGTCCCACATTTAAGTCATTATTTGTGGTTTATCATATCCTTTTACGTTCATCCACTCATGATTTCTCCAGGATGTATTTCACTTTTCTCATTCTCGGAGTAAACCGTTTGAGTTAGCGGTTGTTCCCGGGTTAAAGATTAAATTTGGATCAATCATAATGAAGTCTTACACGGCACACAGACGAGGTTACATAAATGTCCTCCGTTAATCATAATAAATAAGTGAGGATTACCGGCTCTTGTCGATGGAGATCCGGGAGGATTACCTCTATAATAAATATCATCACGTTCTCCTCCAGATGGAGCGATCATCACCTGAGTCTCTACAACCGTTCAGTTCATCGCAGGTCATGATGAAATACACCTCTATATTGTTTTATTAAGTTTTATTAATTTTGTGTGCAATTATGTGCTACTTTTATTAGTTTATATATACAGTAATAAATGATTTAGCCAAATATATTATATATAATAGTTAATATATATATATATATATATATATATATATATATTATATATTATATATATATATATATATATATATATATATATATATATATATATTATATATTATGTATAATATACATATTTTGTTGATCATGGAACAACATTCCTGTCCGAAAATTAAATCCTAACCCTATCCCTACCTCTAAACCTAACTCTATCCATAATGTATCCCTAAAATCAGAGGGAAATGACAGGTGAAAACACTGATGTAGAAGCACCTCTGGTTGTAAGCCTAAACTTGACATAAACTGTAAACTTGTCCCTTAAATCTGATTGGTTGATTGGAATGTTGTTCCAGGATGAACAAAGATGTTGATCCAGGAACATGTACCACATACACACGCAAATGAAATAAAAATGAAAAAATTCATCCTGGTAAGATGAATTAATACTGAATGTTCAGTAAACCGCACAAAGGGAAGATTTGACTGTCAAACTGGAAGCTGCTGGAGCTGGATGGACAAACAGGCCTGACATGGACAGAAAATCAAAAAAAAAAGGAAGGAAAGAAGAAAAAAAAAACTCTGCATCAAATCTTGCATTAAATACAGAGCAATACGCAACACCAGACCGCAGCTCTCGGCTCTGCAAATTCAAACTTTGACAGGATTTTCATTTCTGGCTGATGTGTTCTTTAAGAGGTTTGTGGAGGGGCTCGTATTTGTGATGGTTTTGTCTTGCGTAAGTAAAGCTTCAGAGCTCCACTCAAGACTGCACATTCCAGAGAGTGATTGGCCGCTGACCCGCACACAGATGCACTATGGGAAAGTTGTTTTAACTCTGCGCTCATGATCGCAGAAAGAAGATTCACCGAATGAGAACATGTCCATATTTCACCCCAACATCACAAGATGTTGAAAAAGTTCAGTCATTAATTCCTCTCCCTCGTGTCGTTCTACACCTGTAAGATCTTCGTTCATCTTCAGAACACAAATGAAGATATTTTTGATGAAATCCGATGGTTCAGTGAGTCTCTATTGACAGCAAGATAATGAACACTTTCACTTACCAGTAAGATACTAAAACATATTTAAAACAGTTCATGTGAGGACATAACCTTAATGTTATGAAGCAACAAAAATGAATCTTTTATGTCGAATCATGTATCAAACTGCCAAAGTCACATGATTTCAGTAAACGAGGCTTCGTTACATCATAAGTGTTTCGAAATGTTTCGAAATTTCAATGGTTCGTGTGACTTTGGCAGTTTGATACATGATCTGAACCATTTGATTTGAAACAAAAGATTCGTGAAGCTTCGAAGCAGCTATTTCGAAATCACTAGATATTATTGAATAAAGTTGTTATTTTGTTTTTTTGGCACACAAAAAGTATTCCTGTTGCTTTATAATATTAAGGTTGACGTGTTCATTATCTTGCTGTCAATAGAGACTCACTGAACCATCGGATTTCATCAAAAATATCTTCATTTGTGTTCAGAAGATGAACGAAGATCTTACGGGTGTAGAACGACATGAGGGAGAGGAATTAATGACAGAACTTTCATTTTTACGTGAACTAACCCTTTAAAGTAAATACTACTTCAGCATCATCACAATTTTCTCATGACAATTAAACAAATTTGCTTAAATCATATACTTTAGCTATGAACTATAGGGGTATTGTGTAAATCGCATGGTAGTATTTAATTCATGTATTTTTTAAAAAGTCATTATTGTATGAGACTATAATTTTTTATTACAGTAATGAGAGGGGAAAATGTGTTGTCGTAAAATTGCAAAATATAATCTTTCTCCGTGACATTCGCCCTCCTGCTGTGTCTGACTGTCATGGAGCTAAACGTCTTTCTAAACGTTCATCTTGAACATCACAAGCAGCGCTGGAGTGGAGGAGCAGATGGTGATTGTGGCCTCTCTCTCTCTCTCTGTTTCTCTCTCTCACACACACACACACATGACGTTTGCATGTTCACAGGGAACGACGCCACACACACACGTGTTTCACATTTCCTTTTGTCCTGGCAGGAGGTTCCCACTTCAAGATTTCCATCATGTTGGAATCCATAAAACCCACTCAACAATGAGAATGTAGAAACATACACTTTATGGCAGATCCTGAACTAAAGCGGAGCGGTATGACGGGATATATTTGCACAGACGAGTGATGAAGAAGGTGAACCAAACAAATCAAGACGCGAGGAAGAAGAGCAAAACAGTTTGTTTACAGATGGCGAGTCTCGTCGCATTAATATAAAATTAAACCGATGTGCCTCACAGGTGTGTACATTAAAAACTATATCATTGGTTTATGAAGTTTGGGTTGTTTTCAGGATGTTGTTATGCAGTTGTTAGGGTATTTTGGGTGGTTTCCAGGATGTTACTATGCAATTGCTAGGGTGTTTTGAGTGGTTTCCAAGATGTTGCTATGTGGTTGCTAGTGTGTTTGGGTGTTGCTATGCGATTGCTAGGTTTCCAGGTTGTTCCAGGTTGTCTTTCCATTTACTGAAAAACATATAAAACAACACTTAACATCATCATTTACTCTCACAAATCAGTCCCACTGAGAACTAATGAACACAAAAATGATTCATGTTGCTTAATTTTATCTTGGCATCAAAATCATTGTGAATATTGTCACATTGTCACTTTTAGAACTGAATAAAGACAGTGTTTGTTCCTACAGCAGCTTAAAGACACATTAAAAAGTCTTACTGTGAGACTGTAAAGTGGCCAAAAGCTTCTGCAGGGAAAACTTCTACTTTTTTCCATGGCAAACACTAATGCTGCCTATAGAATCTCCTTCCCTGTTCAAAGACTGGGAAATTCCCACTTTATGACGTACAAGATGGAGTGTCGTGGGGATATAAAGATGGCCATCCATCACTGACAATAAAATCTCATTGATTACGGAGCGGCATAAATCACAGGACACAAGCAGGGAGAGAGACGTTTACTGGACCTTCAGAACTTTCCATTAGAGCTTCTGCTCCATAAATCAGTCATACTACAGTGGCATAAACACGGCCTCAGGCACTCAACCCTCTCAACACACCCTGAACTCTCTCACGACGAACGTGTGAATCACATCAAAAAATACAACAGCTACTGCTGGAACACCACCATGAGATTTATTTCACCAGTGGGGTTGTGCAACAGCTGTCAACCGCAATGCTGGGGTGATTTTAGTGTGTTGCTATGTGGTTGCTGGAGTGTTTGGAAGGTTTCCAGGATGTTGCTTTGCGATTGCTAGGGTGTTTGGGTGGCTTCCAGGATGTTGCTATATGATTGCTAGGATGTTTGGGTGGTTTCCTGTTGCTATGCAGTTGCTAGTATGTTTGTGTGGTTCCCAAGGTGTTGCTATGCAGTTGCTAGGATGTTTAGGAGGTTTCCAGGATGTAGCTATGTAGTTGCTAGGATGTTTAGGAGGTTTCCAGGATGTAGCTATGCAGTTGCTAGGATGTTCGGGTGGCTTCCAGGATGTTGCTATGTGATTGCTAGTATGTTTGGGTGGTTTCCTGTTTCTATGCAGTTGCTAGTATGGTTGTGTGGTTTCCAAGGTGTTGCTATGCAGTTGCTAGTGCGTTTGTGTGGCTTCCAGGATGTTGCTAGTATATTTGGGTGGTTTCCAGGATGTTACTATACAGTTGCTAGGGTGTTTGAATGGATTTTAGGATGTTGCTATGCAGTTGCAAGTATGTTTGGGTGGTTTCCAGGATGTTGCTATGCGATTGCTAGGGTGTTTGGGTGGCTTCCAGGATGTTGCTAGTATATTTGGGTGGTTTCCAGGATGTTGCTATGCAGTTGCTAGGATGTTTTTCTTTTGTTGTTTGGTTCATATTAACAGCATATACATCAGTAGGTACAGTATATTATTATTAAAGAAAAATATAAAGTGTTCAGATGCAAAAGCCTCTAAAAGGCACCTTTGTCAAAAATGAGATTATGATATCGAGCGAATGCGACTCTGCACATATTATACATTCAATGGATACTTTCGCTTCAAATCTGCTGAATCC
Organism: Zacco platypus; assembly: GCA_038088235.1. Lineage (NCBI taxonomy): Eukaryota > Metazoa > Chordata > Actinopteri > Cypriniformes > Xenocyprididae > Zacco > Zacco platypus. The sequence goes on from CM076077.1 coordinate 3,928,737, forward strand.
CAGCGTCAGCCCATTCAGAAATACAGGTTTGTTGGCAGAAACCACTAAACACCACTTCCCTTTGTAAGCAAAAGCCTCTAAGTCCATTGAAGAACCAACTGGAAGCCGTGAACTGAATCATATGATTTCAAGATGAATGACGGTGTGCGTATGAGCTGGATTTCAATTGCCGAGCTGCAAGTTTTTTTCATGTTTTGTCCATCGTTACTGGGGCAATGTTGAGATTTTACGAGTAGCAATTAAACACAACAGTTCCTTTTGCTGCTGTAAAACTGACAGAAATGGATGCTTTACTGTCTTGTCCAAAGAGGTGAAAAAACACACACATGGACTTAGCTGGTTTTGTAGCAAAAGACTGCAAATTTGTTAAATACCAAGTGACATTTTTGAACATAAGGCATTACCATAACTGACTAATAACATTTTCATTGCTATTAAAGTTAAATTACTGAACCTAAACATAGGAGCCTGGTAAAAAAAAAAAAAAAGCTTAGTACTTAGAGGTTTTTGCATCTGAACTTTTCATATCTAGATAATAACATTTGAGATATAGGCTGTATGTTTGGAGAAATAACTGTCTCTCTGTTTGAAAGCCCTTGCGTGTATGTGATCTGTTTGCTCTGTTGACTTGGGACAATTTGATCAATGGCATAGCTGTAGACGAGTTCACTACATTCCCTCTAGTCACGGTTTATCCGTCAGAAACGCCCCTCCACCACATGGCAAACAAACACACAGCCGTTCTGGTCAGCCGGCGGAGAGACGCCCTTCCAGCTCCTGTCAGAAAAGGCCCAGATGAAGGAGATCAATGTCGGTTCAGGACTCTGGAGCTCCAGCGTAACGTGCCCAGCCTCGGGCCATCTCACCTGGATACCACATCAAACAGCTGCCTGTCACTCAAACACAAAGACGGGCTCCATCTAACACAACAATCCTTCCTGTGCGCTGTAACACCGAACGACCTGCTGCATGAACACAGCTGCTGTTTTAACCTGCAGTCATGAGATCAACACGGACTGCTTTAACACTGAGCCAAAATCTGGTGCGGTTTCTGATAGCTTGTAATGTAAATCAGTGAGATCTGAACAGTATAGCAGACTACTTACATAAAATGCATATAAATATCAGTCGTCACTGCATATCTGTCAATAATGTGCCTTTGTAAGATATTTAAATGCTTAGTTTATGACCAAACCTCTGTTTTAAAAAATATAATGCAGTGTGATACAATGATGATTGAGAGACGAACAAATAAACGTTCCTCAAAAACTTGATGCATCGTTGATATTTGATGTTCCCGAAACATTCATCAGCGCACGTTATTCTCAAGAAAAATGTTTGTCTGCATAATCTTTCATAATCTATACAAACGTTTGTAAACGCAAGTTTCAAAGTTGAGTTATAAAATATTGGCATAAATCATTTTTTAGTGTAAATGCATTAAAATAAATACAAAGTTCTGTCATGAAACTCTAAATGCGCAGGCTAATAGGTCCTTAACTCAACCTTCTTGTAATCAAATCATTATCTATAGGACACAGATGATTGGTTCCTGCTGTATTAGTAGCCAATGAGCTTGCATCTTCAAATACATTGTAGCATTTGCCTTAGCAGTGCAGCGCGCTTTCAGAAACCCTCCGCCTTCCCCAGCTCCACCTGTGTAGATCTGCTACGGGTAATTCATTTACTCTATATGGTACAGCAGCAGCATACTATAGCAGATCTATTCCGGAAAACTTATCATTGTCATACCCATTACCATGCCAAACACTCCGAGAGTTGTCATGACAGAACTTCCACTTATTATTGAAGATTTTCTTTTTGATTACATTATAATAGCAACTGAAAAACATCATTCAACTCGGGCCATGTTTCTTATTCCTAAGGTCTTTAAAGCTTTACAGATTGATTAACAGTTGAGGTTAGTACACAACAGATCACTTCGAACAAGGTTTAGAGATGTTTTAAACCCTATAAAGCTACTGTATCATATTTGATATGCAAATTTCTAAAGTCTCTGAATGATCAACACGAGGAAAACTTTGCTGAAAAACCTGTTGCACACAATCTACAACATGCCTTCTGTTGTCTGATTGATAGTTTATACAGTTTTTTAGCAAGTAAAAATGTTCACCTTCAGCTTGTCTTTTTTTATGTGGAATTTTTACGGCGGTAAATGTAAGAATAACTGATATTGATAGTAATATTTCAAGATGAACACTTACAAGACTGAAGCAACTTAGGTTTACCAGATCTGCACCAAACTGCATATGTTTACTCAGGTTGAGCCTTTGAATAAAATTGAGGAGGTGTTGCCTCCATATTCTCACTATATCATACCATATAAGCCATAAAAGACTAATATATCAAATATGATATAAAGCATGTTTTTATATCTTATCAAAAGGTTCAACAGACTGTTCCATTTCCAAAAATTTTGACTTCTGACTATTATTGTTAGGCTTTACAGGGTTAAAACAGAAATGCACACGTGTAAAAGCATGAGTGCATTCTTACTTCTTGGAAAAACTACAAACAGAACGGTCAAACTCTCGTCTTCCCAACCTGGATGTTATTATCACCGACTTATTTCAGTCCGAGTCACAGTGTGGCGGTGTGAGTCGTAACCGACGACTTCCTCTGGGTTTCCTGCAATGTATGCTTGTTCTCCAGCCCGGATTCTTTCTCTCAAGCATATGATTACGGTTTGGATTAAAACTCGACTGCATGTTTGTGGTGGGTGACTGGGCATTGCGGTGTCACTTCATTAGTGGAAACGACAGGCCGTCTGCTGGGCCTCGTGAGGGAGGAAAACAGGGACGCTTGACCACAAAACACAAAAAGGCAAAGCCAGAAAGAGAGCTGGTACATGGCTGTTGAGTATCGTTCCACCATTTGATGCAATTTAACCAAACAGAATGGAAAGAATGCCTGAAAAAGACACAATTAGAACAACAAACCAAAGCAGGAATGCAGTATCTACTGCATGTACGTCAACTGAAGAGCCCTTATTGTCTTCAAAACGGCTGAATTTAGTTAGGAAATGAAGCAGAGCATACCGTTCTATTTCAGAAACGCCGTCGCTCTCTGATCGCGCCTGTAATGACATCAGACAGAAATTCACAAGACACAACCGAACTAAACAGAGACACTGCCAGATAAAACTAGAGGTGATTCCAGTACATCTGATCTACTGATGCTATGAGCTATCTGATTCGGGTCACTACTATTGTGCTTGACTTTGGTTTATTTGATTTGATGTTATAGTTGAACACACACACACACACACACACACACACATATATATATATATATATGTATGTATGTAATGAATCCGCTCTGTCTTTCGTCCACTTGCCACTAGATGTCGCCCTCTCATTTCATGGACTCTATCCACCACACTACATTTCCCATAAGTCCCTTACCTTCATGTTGATTACTGCCCAGCTGTAGCCTATCTAGTTCACTATTTAAGTTTACTCTGTAGCCCATGTTATTTGCGAAGTCTTGTTAATCCTAGCATTACAATTCCGAGCGTTATATCCCTGTCTTGTTTCCTGATCCTGCCTGTTTCTCTGTTTTTGATGTTTCTCTGCCTGCCCTCTGACCTGTTTGCCTGGATTATTACTACGAGTCTGCCTGTTCCCTGCCACTACTGTTTGCTGTTTATTGACCATTGCCTGTTTGACCATGTTTTGTCATTAAAGCTCGCACTTGGATCTCATCCCGTTGACTCGTCATTACAATTTATATATATATATATATATATATATATATATATATATATATATATATATATATATATATACATATACATATAGCATTTTATATATTTATTCCTCTGGACCTCCTTGCGTGGCGGGTCAAAAGTGATACATTTGTAATAGTTTTTTTTTTCTTCAATGAAATGAATGTACTATATTTTACTGAGATAATGTTTTTTTATTTAATATTCTGTGTTTTTAGGGCATTTGATGGTGCTCAATTATATTTATGCAGTAGTTATAAACCATTTATTCACTTTTTGAGCAGCTTAAGATGAATCTTGAATGCTGTGGAGCAGACTAAAGTTTTGTAACTTGGCAAATTATTGCTGAAAAAAAGTTAAAAAAGTGAACTTCAAAAAGTTATAAATGTTAAAGTTTATTGTTATGAAAACTGCACAAAAATACTTTTTCGATTTTTATATGAAATATATATTTTCCAAAACATGTTTTAATCTAAAACTTTAAGAAAATCAAAGCCATAAATTTAAACAAGTTATGTTCCAAATTTGAAGTTGACAACTCAAAAAATTTGATTTCAGTAAGATTATTTTTGGCCGCAGTACAAAAAGTTTCCACTAGATGAATTTGTTTCCCATTCAGTTCCAATGCAGCCAGAGTGCCTATTTTTTCAGGACCATTTAACGTTTTTGAATCATGTCCATGATTTGTTTTTCACTCAGCAAGTGCCAAAACTTTTACCTAGTTTCGTACCATTCCGATTTAGCAAAAAATTATCAAAAAAAAAAAAAAAAAGTAAAATGTTTTCAGTCAAAACTGAAGACCAGCTGGTTGGTTGCATATGCGTTGCATATATATATATATATATATATATATATATATATGAAAAAAAAATGCCTTATAAAAAAATTCCTTGAAAACTAAGGTAAATAATGCATGTTAATAAAAAGTAAATGTTTGACATGAGATTCACTCATATTTTTTGGTACTGATTTCTTGTCTTTAAAATGAGGCTATGCTAAGGCTGGGCTATTACTATTACTGTATGTGTGACAGACAGATCACAGCACAGCACATTTCAACCGAGGGGTGAATTAATACATGGAAATTATAAGGAGAAACTGCAGCACTCCTTTGCATAATCAGCCTTTAATTGAGCCCAGAACCATATGTGTGCGCTGAGCATTCTGGGCTCTGACTAATGGGGCATGAGCTGGTTAAATGAAGCATGGCAGAAGAGAGTAATCCAGACCTGATATGGACACACACACACACACACACACACACACACGCAGACGGTGCGACTGCTGAGCACGCTCAGTATACACATACACCCCAAATGGCCGCGCAGCAGCTCGTTGGAAGCGAATCTGTGAGGATCGGCTCTCAGACGGCTGCATGTGACGTCTAGAAACGTCATCAGTGATGCAAAGATATATCAGACAGAGAGACACAAGGCATCATGGGAGTAGTTATATATCTAAGGTACACAGTCTGGAGCTTGTCTGTAATTGCTTCAAATCAACTTTTGTGGCGAATTGAGTGAATTTTTTAATGGCCAAAATCTGTGGATCTTGTTTCCGCTTCGAAAAAAAACTTTTTCTCACAATTCTGACTTTTTTTTTTGCAATTCTGAGTTTACGTCTCACACTTTTTTCTTGTCATTCTGAGAAAAAAAGTCAATTGTGAAACACAAACTCACAATTCTGAAAAGAAAAGTCTGAATGCATAATATAAACTTGCAAATGTGAAAAATTCAGAATTGAGAGATAAAAAGTCACAATTTTTTATTCCGTGGTGGAAACAAACTCGCATGTCAATTTTAAAAGTGTTTCAAACATAAGTAAAAAGTACAAGTGACTAAACTTGCCGTTGTTTTGTGTGTCGCGTCTCTTACAGCTGTAGTGATGAAAATGTAGTTCAGCTCCGACCCCATGCTGCACCAGCTTATCGTCAAGTGTATTAATTAGCCTATTTTGTGTATGCTTAACGATGCACACAGTTTAATGAATTACAGGTCATGAATAAAAATGAGGGAGGAGTCGGAAAGGAGGAAATCTGCTTGGGAAATTTGTTGCATATTTGCATATATTTACAATCTCACACACTGTAACGCGGCCCGAATAAACCTTCAGCTTTTAATTAATTCAGCAGTGATCCGGCTTCAGCGTTTAGGGAGCTGAGAGAAGTTTGAGTCCTGCAAAGAATATTCATATTTCAGGCACGTTCTCTGTATCTGTAGACAATTTTCTGGGAGATGCATATTCAGGATATTTCGGGAAGGGTGTTGCCTCTCCGACGGACGCTGGTGGCTTATTAAGCCAAAATAAGAACTTGAACTTGGCATCTCTTGTTTTGGGAATGTTTAGGCCACTCAAAATGTAATTTTGTATGATGAATAATGTTGGGCTGCCATTTTGAATGGATGGATGGAGTATAGAGAGATAGGATAGACAGAGAGCGATAGATAAATGAGTGAAGACTCGAGGGAGGGAGAAGCGGCGTCGCCTGTATCAGCTCCCTCAAGCAAAGGGGGTAAATCTGTAAGACCCCCCGCAGCCCATGACGCCATGCCAAGGCCTCCGATTCGACATAAAAAGAGCTAATTATGAGCTGGTGTGGTAAAGTGGGCCATGAGTATCAAATATAAATATAAAACAGCTAAAAGCAGCAGTGGATAACATCAGGAGGCTGGGTGAGGAGAAGAACCTGAGACCAGAGGAGAGAATCAGGCCATGAGAACGGCGCATCACGTATGTCATAGCCGCCGATTCATATTTGCACCCAATCCCCCCCACGCACGTGCAAATACATTACCGACCAAATATAAAACACATTTTTATTCACGGCTCATTAAACGCATGCAACGAATGTTAAATGTGATAGTTTCATTCTTATAGCTATATTACATTATTTGTACCGATAAAAACATAAACCCGCTCTGAATTTTCACATTCCCTAACGGTCTGGTGGTCGAATTATTGTTAAGCGAATCAGAGGTGTTTTTCCCCCTCATTAACTCTTATGCGCTGTTGGATTTCTGTGTACACTCGTTATGGAGCGGGTCAAATTGACCCTAATTGGATTCAATACGATTCCTCAAAAATCACACTATGAAAAACAACAAAGATTCAGGTATGAACTGTAAACTTTTAATATCAACATTCGTCAAATATTCCAAAAATATATAAGAAATGATTTAATGAAAATGTTTTTTAACCATTTTTTTGAAAATAAACAGTACATTTTTAAATACAACAGAGCTTCCCAAACTTAAGAGGGGTAAGGCCCCCCAAAAACATTGCAAAAGCTCCACGACCCCGCCGTTAAAAAGTATAAACGACATTTACCTACAAATACATTTATTAAAAAGTTTGTAAGAAATTCATGTGAATTATGAGAACTATGATGTAAACATTCTTTACAAATATATTTAAATCCATAACACTAACCTTACATACTTTCAAAAAAAAAATCAAATTTTAGAACAATTGGAATATTTTAATTATTTTAATATATTGATTTGGACTAGCTACGGCCCCCCTGCAGTACCGCTACGGCCCACCGGGGCTTGTTGATATGCGCTCCGAACCTCTGATTCAAATCAAAAGATTCATGAAGCTTCGAAGCAGTGTTTTGAAATCGTCCATCACTAGATATTGTTGAAAAGTCGTTATTTTGTGGGGGGTTTTTTTGGCACAATTTGAATTCAAATTAAGAAAATTTAGAATTTTAACCTTGAATGACGGCTGGAAATTAGAATGTTCACAGTTCTAAAAGCCACCAATAACATGCATTTACTTTCATTTCATTGGTTATTTTCATTAGCTTTACATATTTTCAGTGTATATAAATTTGATATACATACAATTTTCATACAGTCCGGTCAAAAGTTTGGACATTACTATTTTTAATGTTTTTTGAAAGAAGTCTCATCGAGCCTGCATTTATTTGATCAAAAATACAGAAAAAAACAGTAATGTTGTGAAATATTATTACAATTTAAAATACTGTTTTTTTTTTTTATTTTAATATACTGTATAATATAATTTCTGTGATGCAAAGCTGAATTTTCAGCATCATTAATCCAGTAAACAGTTAATTTTTTTTTTTATAACCAGTGATTTTTTCAGGATTCATAAAAACAACAGCATCTATTTAAAATATAAATCTTTTGTAAAGTTTACATCAGAACATTTTTTTCTTTCTTTGAATATAATAAACGAATACTTTAATTCAGCAAGGATGTGTTAAATTGATTAAAAAAAAAGCGATTTCTATTTTGAATAAATGCTTTTGAACTTTTTATTCATCAATGAAATCTGTAAAAAGTATCAAGTTTCCAAAAAAATATTAAGCAGCACATTAATAATAACTGAGTATCAAATCAGCATATTAGAATTTCATGCAAATTATGCAAGCATGTAGGATTTATTTTAAAGATTTTTGCACATTTAAATGTTCATATTGGAGAAAAAATTGTTGGGGGAAAAAAGTAAAGAGTAAAAATTTAAAGAAACTGTAGATATGTATGTACACACACACACACACACACACACACACACACACACACCAGAATCTCTAAGCACCTGATCAATTATTCACATCATAGGCTGAAACAAATCGAACGGAGGTCAGCAGGAGAGAAGACCACCGTTTACACGTGTCAGAAGACTGTAACACCATCCGTGTGCCGTCGGGAATCCCAGAAAGTGCAAATATTCCGTTTATAAGTGGGGAGATTCCTGCGTTTCGGTAAGGCGAGTAATTACGTCCCTCCGGTGCTCGAATTATGCAAACGCCGCGCGGGTGGGTGTGGCCACGGGGCCTTTGATAAGTCGAGTGTGCTGCGAGTGAATGAGGCGGCGACAGGCGAGGAAAAACACACATTCATTCCCGTCACAATGCCAAACAGCACTTTTAATTAAAGCTTATCCAGCAGCATGAATAATGCATTAATTCCTTCAGAATCTCGTGCTCAAATATTCCCGGCGTTCATCAGGAGAGATAAAACCCAGAAGACCCGATATCTGCTGTCTGTGACAAAACAAACGCGTCAATGCTTTTATCGCTGTCTATACACGCAGGGAGCAAAGCCTTCGATTAAAACACAATCACCGAGCTGCGTTTGTGCTGCACTGCTGGTGCACCATTACCAACAATAAATGAGACAAAGTGGAGACCGAACAGAGTCCGTGGGAGTCCGACTCCCTGCTAGAGAACTTAATGAACGATCCGGAGAATAAACAATTCATGATAGACAGCCACATTTCACCATCAAATCAACAGAAATAAACAAGAAAATGCCACATTATGTACTGTGACAGTTTTTTTTTTTGCTGGCCAATGTCAAAATGTTTGAGATGGCCAATCAAATCAAAGTAAGCGGCTTTACGGTTCATTAAAGGGATTGTCCATCAAACATGATCATTCTGTCATCATTTACTCACCCTTATGTCATTCGTAGCCTGTTTGTGTTTCTGTGGATCACAAAAGAAGATATTTTGAAGAATTTTGGTTACCAAACAGTTTCAGTTCCCATCAATTTGAATGTAAATCAGTGGGAACTGAAACTGTTTGGTTTCCAAAGTTCTTCATTAAATGATGACAGAATGATCATTTTAAAGTAAGTAGCAAAACATTTAATATTTAACAACTTAAACAACTTCAATGTAAACGTTAAACGATCGACAGTAAAATTCAGTGATCCATCCTCGAAATTTTGTCCGTTTTGAATTTCTTTAGGTGATTCCTGTAATTCATAATTGAATGTTATGAGACAAAAAAACATTAATAAAGCCATTTTTATCATATTAGGCATTCAGTTCAGAGTGCATGTGTGCATATTTTAGAACAAAATTTGCAAATCGTTGAAATTGATTAAAATAAATTCCATTTCTGTTACTGTTCTGTTGTTTTTGTCACTTTTCATAATAATTAAATTTTTAAATCTACCTAAAAACTCTCCCAAAATGTTTGGGAGATGACAATATTCGTATACAGTATACGTGATTTTTTTTTTTTTTTTAATTATATTAAACTATTTTCATTGAATCTCCCGTATTGGATTTATTTGAACCCATTTTAACTAAATTATTTTCTTCTACTTGTATTTTTTTGTCTTATGAACCTTTTTATGATTACTATATTTTCTGTAAAACACTGTATGTGTATGAAATGAGCTATATAAATACATTTGCCTTGCTTTATTTTTATACCTGATATCATTCCATTATCGACGAAGGATGACCTTAGAATTTGGCCAAAATAAGGCATCTTTGGAGGCAGCACGATTAATTTCCCGAACCCCTTCACATGAGGCACACAACAGAGCAACACTGGTCTCTTCAGCAAGAAATCCCAGTAGAATTCATCCCGGTGTATTTTTAGATGGTGGAGGTAAATAATAATCTCTATACTCCACAACTGAGGTGAGCTGGATTCAGTCTAACGGATTCGCCCGACCCATTGAGCCTCATGAAGAGACACTAACGTGCTTTTACTACACAGTCTGTATTCACACACTCATTCAAGCTGTGTGTGTGTAAGTGGGCCAGACTGTTTGGAAGGGTTGAGAGTCTCACTGTCAGAAAGCATTTTCTCATTCTGCTTTACCTTCCTGTCCTGCGTGATCCTGATAAAGAAACTCCCTCAGCGTGAGTGAAGCCAATCCCACCATGCCACTAAAAACCCACCGCGCTGCAGAGAAAGAACGACATGCTTAATACAATATGGCATTCATGTGAAACACACAGAACACACAGTCCCAGCGGTGGGAATCTGAAGACTCCTGGTTCAATCTCTGACAGACTTATAGATAGAAAGACTGACAGACAGAGATAGAAAAACTTTCTGCATTTAAGAACCAACAATTTATTTGACTGTTTTATAAATGAGGACGACCACAAAATGGAGGTTTAAGGGTGGTTTTGTCAGCTTTAGCTCACTTCTGGGAGCAAATTTGTCCCCAAAGTTGGATTAAGTAGGTGTATACACACACACACACACACACACACACACACGTCTGTTTCCATCAGCAGACAATATTTATGCAGATAATCACCTATTATCTGTCATTCTCTGGATGCCGTGATGTTATCGTCCTGGAGCGGCACTTTTAAAATAAAGACGCGGTGAGTAACGCAGACATGTTGCTGTGTAGACACGGATAAAACCGGCACAACATCATCAAACTTCTACAGTATGTGGTTGTTTTGTTTGGGTTCGGGAAAGTTTGTAGAGTGGAAGGCGCGTGTTTGTGAGTGAAGCTGCAGCGCGGCGGTTTGACACAACGATCTGAGCGCTCTGTCTGTAAGCCTGGATAATTACCCTCCGCCTGTCTCTCTCTCCACCTGACTGTCTGACAAACACACTGCAGTAACAGTACGACCTGAAACATGCCACACCGATCACATCTGACAACACGCGCTCAATACCTACCTATCAGTCTAACTACCCAACTATCTGTCTGTCTACCAACCTGTCTGTCAGACTAACTCCCATCATACCTGTTTCTATCTATCTATCTATCTATCTATCTATCTATCTATCTATCTATCTATCTGTCTGTCTGTCTGTCTGTCTGTCTGTCTGTCTGTCTGTCTGTCTGTCTGTCTGTCTGTCTATCTATCTATCTATCTGTCTGTCTGTCTGTCTGTCTATCTATCTATCTATCTGTCTGTCTGTCTATTTATCTATCTATCTGTCTGTCTTTCTGTCTGTCAATCTATCTATCTATCTATCTATCTATCTATCTATCTATCTATCTATCTATCTATCTATCTATCTATCTATCTATCTGTCTGTCTGTCTGTCTGTCTGTCTGTCTGTCTGTCTATCTATCTATCTATCTATCAGACTAACTCCCATCATACCTGTTTCTATCTATCTATCTATCTATCTATCTATCTATCTATCTATCTATCTATCTATCTATCTATCTATCTATCTATCTGTCTGTCTGTCTGTCTATTTATCTATCTATCTATCTATCTATCTATCTATCTATCTATCTATCTATCTATCTATCTATCTATCTATCTGTCTGTCTGTCTGTCTATCTATCTATCTATCTATCTATCTATCTATCTGTCTGTCTGTCTGTCTGTCTGTCTATTTATCTATCTATCTGTCTGTCTTTCTGTCTGTCAATCTATCTATCTGTCTGTCTGTCTATCTATCTATCTATCTATCTATCTATCTATCTATCTATCTGTCTATCTGTCTATCTGTCTGTCTATCTATCAACTAACTTGTCTGTCAGTCTGTCTATGTATTTATCTGTCTATCTACCTACCTACCTGTCTGTCTGTCTGTCTATCAACCTCTATTTACCTATCTACCTTTCTGTCTGTCTACCTTCCAACCTGTCTGTTGGTCTGTCTATCTATGCATTTATCTGTCTAAATACATATCTGTTTATCAACCAATCTGTCTGTCTTCCTACATATGTCTACCTGTCTGTCAGTCTAACTCCCTTCATACGAGTTTGTATTTCTAAGTATTTGTTTATCTATCTATCTATCTATCTATCTATCTATCTATCTATCTATCTATCTATCTATCTATCTATCTATCTATCTATCTATCTATCTATCTATCTTTATCTATTTAGGTCTATCTACCTACCTGTCTGTTGACAGATCTGTCTGTCTATCTATCTATCAATCGACTTCTGTCTACCTATCTACCACCCAGTCTACAAGCCTATCTGTCTATCCACCAACCTGTCTGTCAGTCTGGCTATGCATGTATGTGTCTACCAACCTGTCTGTCTACCTATCAAACTGTCTGTTGGCCTGTCTATCTATGCATGTATCCGTCTAAATACCTATCTATCTACCAACCTGTCTGCCTACATACCTATCTATCTACCAAACTCTCTGTCAGTCTGTCTATCTACCTACCTGTCTGTTGACCTATCTGTCTGTCTATCTATCTATCAACCTCTATCTGTCTATCCACCAATCTGTCTGTTGGTCTGGCTATGCATTTATCCGTCAACCTACCTATCTGTCTGTCTATCTACCAACTTGCCTGTCTACCTACCAACCTGTCTGTCTATCTATGCATTTCTCTGTCCAAATACCTATCTGTCTATCTATCTACCAACCTGTCTGTCTTCTACATATATGTCTTTCTACATATGTCTGTCTACCTGTCTCTCAGTCTAACTCCCTTTACACCCATTTTTATACCTATCTGTCTACCAATGTATCTGTTCATCTACCTACCTATTTGTCTATCTATCTACTAACCTATCTGTCTATCTACCAACTTGTTTGTCTTCCTACCTACATACTTATCTTTCTAAGCATTTATCTCTCTACGTGTCTGTCTGTCTATCTCTCTATTTACCTACAGCATTTGTCTCAACATTTGTCAGAGTTTTCTAGATCAACTTGTTGAGATCTGACAAGAGTGTCAACAGACCTTCTTCTTTCCGCGGTACACATACTCAAACTTTTTAATGACCAAACTCCAGCTGGAGCTTCGAGAGGCCCAGCGAGGTGCGTGTGAGGCGAGCAGGAGTCTGGCCGGGCGGCTGGCGCTCTTCACAGAAGACGTGCAGCCCTACTTGGAGGAGCGCAGCGTCTTCTAGAAGCTCATTAGAGGAGCCCATATGTCGGGAGAGAGAGCGCGAGCGCGCGGGTCTTCCGTTTTCATGTCGCACGCCGCCGTAGTCGCCTGCCACTTCATGCACCACAGCGGCAGCAAACACTTTCATCTGTAAACGTGATGCATTATAATTGAGATGCGGCCGCCAAGATGTGGTGACATTTAGCGCCTGATCGAAACGTTTGCGATGCTTTTCCCTGCAGACTTTACACACACCAATTCAGAGCTGTAATTAGAGAAGTGAAACTCCATCCATCCAGAGGAGTGTGATTTTTTTGGGATGCTCGTTTGCAGTTGCATAAATAAAACGAGGGAATAATCACACAACTCTTTTTAAAGTTGCTCCAGTTTGGTTGCAGCTCAGATTTTGCCATCTGCCTGGGCCTGGGCATACATCAGTAAGGCCTGTCAACCTTCAACATGTAAACTTTTTTCAAAACTATGTTTTGTCAATTGAACATTAAAAGTTTTTGATATATTTTGCTTTTCTAGTTAAAAGAATTTCTTAGAATTTCATATCATGTTAATTCTACTTTCTTACATTCCAATTTGCAATTTTGCATCCTGTCTGCAGTCTCAACTCAAAGAACTGGAATTTAAAAGCCATTCTCAATTTAATTCTGAATGTTGGTAAACAGATACTATAAACATGTTGACCATTAACTTTAACTAACTTGCTCATATCTTGTACACTTGAATTTGTTTCTTTCCAGACAAATAAAACTTGTGCATCCATAACGCTGTGTCACTGTGACACAACCACAACCAATCAGAATCAGAATATATGATATTTAGAATGGAATTGTGTGAAGTTAGATTCCGACCAATGAGAAGTCACTGTGGCCGGGGCTACCCAGCACAACACTTCAAAAAAAATAAAATAAAAAAATAAATCAAATGAGAAATGTTGCTTTGGCATCTAGCAGAAATAAAAATATTTTTTTTTATTGTTTTAGTAAACAATAATATCCCTGCCTGATGCTTGTCACAGAATAAATCAAAAGTCACCTGAGGCCGTATGTTATAATGATTTTACCGCAGGTAAACAGTGTGAAGTGGCATCAGGCTCCATAATCCATTTTCACTCTATTTTTGTGCATCTGAAAGATATTTTTACCTCATGTAATCAAGCTGTTCTTCAGCACACGAACCTAGAGTAAATCAGGGTTTTGAGACGATGTTGACTGAGACGAGAGGAACGAGGGTGAGAAACAGAGTGAAAAATATTCACACTGGAGGCCGATGAGTGAAAGGAGCTTATGCTAATGAGCGATCCAGAGCTCGACCTCTGTCCCTCCTCCATGCATGTCATTAGTCCCAACAGAGACAAACAAATTACACATGAAATCAAGCAGCGCACCTCCTCTGCTCTTCCACTGTGTGTGTGTGTGTGTGTACTCTACTAGTACTTGTCGTCTCTGAGGGAAACACCTGCTTGCGGGGAAACACCCTCCACACACACACTCACAGGAAAGTCTCCTGCTTTTTTTCCTCTTCTTCCTTTTCTTCATTTCCTCCACTGGCTTGAGCTAACTGGCCTTCTGACCCTCAGAAACTGAGAACGGCTCATCAGATCGAATCCCCATAACTGCCAATCACACATGCTTCGCAATCACTGGAGAAAACCACAGGGAGACACAGAGAGACACTCATCCGCAGGGAGAAGCAGCATATGGACAGAGAGAGAGAGAGAGAGAGAGAGAGAGAGAGAGAGACTCTGGTGCTAAATGATACAGGCTAGGGCTGTATAATATCGCCACAAAATATTATTAAATACTTATAAATAAACATATTATAATATATTAAATAAATATTAAATAAAATATATGTAAATATATCAAACAAATATGATTAATTTATATATATATATATATATATATATTTTATTATATATTAGATATTTAATGAATATAATTTTTTTGTATTTATTTATTATATTTATTTTGCAAATAAAACTAACCCTAAACTATTCTTTTGTCATAATTAAAAAGTACATTAAAATATTCCACATATTCATGCAATTACATTTACATTTTTTCATTGCAAATATTCATGCAATTAATACTCAATTTTATATTGGCAGCCAAAAAATATATATATTTTATGAATATTCGATTTGATAAATCATTCAAGTTTTTCCTTATATTATATATGTGTACATATGTGTATATTTAAACTGAGCTCATTTACTTTCATTTTGCAGAAGAAAGCGGAGGCTACATAATATAACATCATCCAATGATACCCAAATGAATAAAATCTAGTTCCGTCCTACACTATTTCCAACTGAATATTTAATTTTTAATAACACATAAAATCAGATCACATTACAGCCACACACTGACTCTCACAAATGAAACAAAGTTGAGTTTATAAGGTACCAAAACATTTTATCTAGATCGCTCAAACCAGTCAAATCCAGTGATTTCCTCCTACAGTATCACCACATAAACAAGACTGTGTTAAAACCTGTGCATACTGAAAGCCAATCAGAATGGAGCTGGTGTTGTCCGTCATCACTTGACCTTCTGATGTGTACTGCGACATGTTTAGAGAATGTGTGTGTGTGTGTATCTGTACACATACTTTGAGGTGTTCACTGTGCCAGTGGAGTGTGTTGAATGTGTGAGTGTGTGTGGCAGTGCAGATAAACAGCTGGCTGCTGTACACACCGGACGGTCTGTCTGTGGCTCTTATCTTCAAAGAGTCAGTGGACCGTTGCAGGCCAGCGACACGTGCCAACTGACCCAGTCAAACCACTGCCAACCTGCACTGAAAGAGACGCCCGTGAACCCATCAGACTGTGCTAACAAACAAACAGTGCTCTCGTCAGTCAACACATCATATCAGAACTGGACTTCAACAAACTCGGCTCAATATAAAATTATATTTAAAATTATAATATATTATTTATTTATATAATATAATCATATTATATTAATATAATACATTATTTCTAAATACATATACAAACAATATTAGTATACTATATTGTATTATACTGTTTAAATATATTAACTATATAATAAGTTAAATTTTAATTTGAAATAAAAATGAAATAAAGCAATACAAAATAATAATAACTCTGCTCTCTGCTTATTAAGTTTTTAATAAACATTTTATTATATAAAACACATAGTGCAGTATATATATTTTTATTTATAAAATTACTATATATATATATATAATACTTTGAAATACTACATATTACACTATATTGAGTAATATATGAAATATATGAAATATTCTGTACACACACACACATAATAATTGTTAAAACTGCTTATTTTTTTTCAATATATAACATTTTATTATTTTAAAATAACACATACTATACTACAGTTACAGTATATCTTTTCATATATAATAATACTATATACATACATATACATAATATATGTATATAATACTTTTAAATACTACGTATTACATTGTTCTTTAGAATATATGAAATATTCTTTACACACACATATAACAAATATAAAAACTGCTTATTTATTTTTCGATCTATAACATTTTATTATTTTAAAATAATACATATTATACTTGTCATGATCATCAGCTGAAGTGCCCATGACTACCACAGGAGGGCACTCTCACCCTCACTCACTTATTCACATGAACTACATTTCCCATAAGCCCCGTACCGAGTCACTGATTACCTCATCAGCTGCACCTCATCACCCACACCACATATAAGCACCATTCTCACACTACACTAACTGCAAAGTCATGATTACGTTCCCTGTCAGTTCTGAGCGTTATTTCCCGTGTCTTGTTTTCCTGGTTCTGTTTCCTGCCTATCTGTCCCAGTTTTTGATTGTTTGCTGCCTACCCTGTTTGACTCACCGCTTTGGATTACTGGACTGTTGTTTGCCTGCCGCCTACACCGACCCCTCGCCTGTTTACTGACCACGAACCTGCTTACCTCCAATATTCCAGTTTGCCACTGTTTCTAATAAAGCCTGCAATTGGATCTCATGCCGCTGACTCACCCTTCATTACAATACTACAATATATATTTTATATATAAAAATACTATATATATATATATATATATATATATATATACACACACACACACACATATATACACCACACACAATATTATATATATAACATATACTTTTAAAAATTACATATTACATTATTCTTTAGAAGATATGAAATATACTATATATATATATATATATATATAAATATAAAAACTGCTCAATGCTATTTTTAAATATATATATATATATATATATTACAGTATATTATAGTATATATTACATTTAAATACCTAAAACATATAAAACGTTTATATTCATAAATATAAACATTTTGTACAATACTTTACTAATCAAAGTCACTCTTCCATGTAAATAATTTAAAGCAGCCCTGTCCACTCATAACACACAGAGATCTGCTGCAGTATAAAGACTTTAGAGAGGTTTTCATGCACGATTCACCTACTGTCACAGCGCTCATGACATGAATAATGTAAAAGCATCCAGTAACAAAGACAGTCTGTCCAAAACAGACACTCCACACAACAGAATCCATATCAATCACCTTGGGCCCTTAATTTATGCTAATGTTATGCAAAGCCATTGCAGCTGATAGGTGGCTTCTTGCATCAGCAGCACGACTTCCAGAGCCATCCAGAAACTTCAGCTATTTGATTTCAACTTTGTGAATACATTTACCCAACACGTCCAGCACAAGCTGCTCACCATCACCTTTCACCAAATTAGGCATTTTTATCATCAGCGAGGGCTTTTCTGTCTCCAAAGAAAGAGACACCTATAGATCGTCCAACCTTTTTCTATCTTTTCTGACCCCAATTTCATCCCAGTGACCCTCTTCTCATTCTCTCTGTGAAGCCCTCGGCCTCTTTTCTCCCTCGCGAGCGTTCGTCTCTGACAGACATTGTGGCGTAGTGTGTGAGAGAGGCGTGTCATTTAGTCTGCGATGGGCTGAAGCTTCATCTGTGCTCAATAGCAGCTCTCAAAGCTTCCATCCAGCTGCACAAAGGCTGCCTGCTGGGGATTTCCTGTGAAAAGGTTCCCTGTCTGTCTGATTCCTGCAACAACACTTCTGATGAATAATACAAAACTGGAGAAGTTGCCCAGGTCTTGGTGGACTTTTCTTCTCGCAGAAACAACCCGTGGCACCAAAAAATATTTGGAAACTCAAGTCACATGTAAAAATGGATGAGACCTGTCAAAAACATACTGCATCCCATAATCAAAAGCAAACAATATATAATATTCTGCCAAAAGCAACAATTAAATGGTCCGAAAACTGGGTTCTAAATATTGTTTGCCTTCATTTTAAACTATATCTATCATCCCCACAATCAAAGAAATTATACTTTGCATAAAAAAATGAAGCCTAAAAATCTTAAAGGGTAAACAATTTTTTTTTTGTCTACTCCTACCAAACATCTTTTAATTAAATATTTAGCTTGAACAAAGTGACTCAAACCAAAGAATTATATTTCCATAAAGAAAATGAAGCATAAAATGATAAACGATCATAAAGATTTCTGATTTCACTCATAACAAATATCTTTTTCATCCATTTTTTGCCTGAAATTGCCTGAAAAGTCATTTGCTTTGATATTTTATATGTAATATCAGGACATTCAGATATCTTTGCATCCAATTTTTTTCTTAAAAATTTAAACTTGAAAAAAGACGGTCCCTAAAATATTATATCTTCATTTTAAACTAAATCCATCATTCTACTTCAAACAAACATCTTTGCCCCCCAATTCCTTCAGTTGATATTTGAACTTTAAAAAAAAAAAACATGCTTTCATATTATGCATGTAATTCATAAGAGTGGCTTTAGTGTCAAAATACTTTTAGGGCCTCTAATGTGAGAGAAGAGTATGAAAACATTCAGGCTTTGAAATCTCCCTGAACACACAGGAAATCTTTGCATGTGATGTCTGTGTGCATCACGGCACGTCTCACGGAGTGTGAACGCTCCTGAATCAGATGTGTGTGGATTAGAGGAGCGTCTCTGAGCTCCACGGAGCCTGTCAGGTTAAGAAGGCCGAGCACAAAGCGTGTGATTTCAATATGAATGGTGCGGTGGAGGGAAGGACACGGCTCTCACAGTGGGGTGACTTCCCTTCTGAGCAGCACGGTGCCGCTGCGTTCTCCAGCGACTATCAGACACATCACAAACACACACACACGCTGAAAACACACCACAACATCTGCATGCTGACAAGAAAAACACTTTACTTTCGTTTCTGCACTTCATGCACGTGTCAAAGAGGATCACTGCAGAGATGACATGTTAGGGGTCGTATTATGCCACTTTCATGTCTTGATTTTGTTTTTGGGCTCTACTAGAATACGTTAAAAAACAACTTATTTTTCACATATTTGATTGTTGCAGCTCCTCTCTCCCAAGTCTGTCAGCAACGCTGTTCACTTCCTGTCTCTATGAAGCCCCTCCTTCCGAAATGTGCTCCGATTGGTCGGCTGGGCCAGTGTGTTGTGAGCATGTTTGCGAAATGTTCCACCTCTTAGCATAACCACGAGTTTCAACACGCTACTAACGCTACTTTATTTTGCATATGCCTTGGGCATGAATTATTTAAATGAAGGATATTATGACATGTTCATTTCCGTAAGAAAACTACAGATTTCGAAGCTAGGTAGGATCAGCTTAATGACACACGCTTTAGGAAAATGAATGAGTAAATAAAAAGCGCATTAAAGCCACTGCAAATAAATTGTGAATACCCGGTGGAACGCTTTACAAAACTACTTTCACTAGGGCTGCACGATATATATTGAAAAGAAATGATATCAGGATACCCGTCAAGATAAATATAAGTACTGTAATTTTACAGTAAAGTAAATTTTATTTGATTCAATAATCACAATAAAATCATTATGCTTATTATTTTATATAATATCGAATAGGTCAAAAACAATGTGGATGTGACTTATGAAAACTCAATTGGAAAGAGAACCCAAAAAAATCATTCAGCCCTAAAATGATTTCACTTAAAAACTGTAAAAATGAACTTTTTTAAATTTCGATGCAGATGCACTGCACAACAAAACCACTGCGTAAAATGTCTGCGTCCAAAATCACATACTTCCTTACTATATAGTAGGCGACAATAGAAGCATGTCCGGATTCATAATGCTCAGAGGAGGCAAAAAGTAGCCGGATGACCTACTATTTCTGGCATGATTTGTGAATGGCAGTGAAGCGACTCAACTGACGCTGGTAGGTCACATGGTGAATGTAGTACATCCAGATTACATTCATACTATATAGAACAGGGGTGGCCAACGTCGGTCCTGGAGAGCCACAATCCTGCAAATTTTTGCTCCAACCCTAATCAAACACACCTGAACAAGCTAATCAAGGTCTTAAGGGTTACTAGAAAGCTACAGGAAGGTGAGTTTTTATCAGGGTTGGAGCTAAACTCTGCAGGATTGTGGCTCTCCAGGACCGACGTTGGCCACCCCTGATATAGAACATACTTTTTTAGAGCTCACAAAGTAAGGACTTATTCAAAACAAGCACGTACTCAAAAGAGTATGTGATTTCTGATGTTCTTTCTAAGTATTTGGTGCAACTTCCTGTACTTTTTCTGTTTTGTCCAATTTCACGCAGCCCTAGGTTTCCACCATCAACATGCATTCAGCATGTAAACCACTGTCCTCTCTGGACACATTTCGTCCAGCTGCCGCCCGTGGAGGCCCTGAAATGACTCTGATGAGTCTCGTTGTCTCCTGCTCTGTCATTATTCTGTATTTCTGGCTCTAATGCAAGGTGGGCTGTGGAGGTCTGCGGCTCCCTGGAGCTCTGACGCAAATCTCCCAGAGCACCTGCCTGTAATTTGGCTGCTAATCCCTGCGAGCGGGGCCTCTTTCCCTCCATCACTGCATTACAGCCATTATGAGCTTTACCCAGCCGCATGAGACGCTCTCGTCCACGCCGCAAATTAAATGCAAATACAGCCTCTTTCTGAACGTAATGAAAATGACCTTCGCTGCCCTGCAGGAGTGAATGATGATGTGTGTTTGGAACCAGTGCACCGGTTGATCAATAATCAATACCGATATCTAAAGAGTGCGGTGGCCGATATGGGCTAATCATAGCAATGGAGATTTACACTGAAATTCGACACTTTTTCACACGTATATACATGTCAAAATTCACGAGTTTCTCTTTCCCAAAACCTTACACAGTACTTTTTGTATTAGGGGATAATTTTACTCCTAACATTCAATTTTTTGCTTCAAATTTGAAAATTTGAAAACATATCTCATTTGCTTTTGACAATGAAAACATTGATTCTTGAATTATAATTTGATTGAACTGACAAACAATAGTTTTACACAAAAATTTGGGACCCTAAAAAAGCTAAATAAACATAACAAACATTGTTCGAATGTTGATTGCAGACTGTTTTTAATCAACTGTAGGCACTAAACACTGTGCAGTACGCAGTTAACAACATGCTAGTGGCATTTCAAACATAACCAGAAACAATAAGAGCGTCCGGAGCGTCGTGTGTCATACCTGTGTCGCTCCAGGTGGGCGGCTCGTCCAGGTCAGTGTTTGCTGTTTGACGTCCCTTTGCCGTGACTGTTGGCCTTACTGCACACCTGGATGCTGTCGCCAGATTCAGGTTGTAACTTAACGGTCGGCACGGTGAAGATATAAGACACTGAAAAAACAATGACAGATTCAGTGTTTATGTAACATGTATGAAATCAAAATGTAACATCATCATGTAAAAGAAAAGAAAAGGAGGTGCAACTGATATTGAAAATGATATTGTGATGATGATGATGATGACATTGTTGAAAAATAGGGAAATCAATAACCAAGAAATGACTCATTTTTATATTTATAAAACCAAACTTTTTTTCTATAGGGAAGAGTTAATTTATTAACTAATCCAACCAGCATCGAGATAAAAAATTATAGATATCGATTTAAATCAAAAATAAGACGAAGCATGAAGCACTGTGAATGATATATGGGGAATTTTATGAAAGTTGTGCTGAGAAGAATAAACAATACAGTAAACCAGGAACAAACGGCACTGACCAATCGGATAAACACGAATATATAATATTTTGAGTAGTTTCATCCAGTTTTCATTCCAGAGGAACCAAATGTCACTATCTCAGATTCACACACACCAGAGTCAAACCCTATTTACTGCATTCAAGAAGCCGGTGACCCCGTAAAGCTGCTTTAAACACTGATAAAAACAACCTTTATTGAACATCTTACACCATCAAGCTCCCACTGTGATCGTGTCATAGTGATGAGCTCAAAACATCATGTGCATGTCACTTCAGAAAGACCAAGAGATGCAGAGTGTGTCAAAGGAAATGCCATACATGTATGCATGCATGTTGTTTACTGCATAGTACATCATATGTAGTGTATACTATTGATTAAAACTAGTGTGCAATCAACATCCGAACAGTTGTTTGTGACATTGTTGTCATGTGAATTTGCTAACTGCGTGCATGTGTGTGTACCTGTCTATTTTGTATGACTATACTAATATATATATATATATATATATATATATATATATATATATGTATATATATGCAAGCAGGGCTGGGTATGTTACTTTTAAAATGTAATTCACTACAGATTACAAAATACATGCTTTAAAAAGTAATTTGTAACGTATTTCGTTACATTACTCAAGTTTAGTAACTTAATCTAAATACTTTAGAATACTAATAAGTGTGGAACAAACACAAAACAGGTAATTATCTCACAATTCTGACTTTTTCCCTCAGAATTGCGTGATATAAAGTTGCAATTGCGAGTTGTAAAGTCAGAATTATGAGATATAAACTCGCAATATTGAGAAAAGTCAGAATTATGACATTTAACTCATATACTAAAGTCACAATTGCAAGAAAAAAAGTTAGTTGCAAGTTTATATCTCCCAATTCTGACTTTATAACTTGCAAATGTGAGTTTAAATCTCGCAATTCTGAGAAAAAGAAGTCAGAATTGTGAAATGCAAACTCACAACTGTGAGGGAAAAAACAAATTGTGAGAAAAAGTTGTGAGAAAACTCACAAACAACTATCACAAAACATGAAAACAGTCGAAAACATGAAACTTAACTCCACTTTTTCAGACGGTCAGAGTCAGAGAATCACCAATTGCTGTTTAAATGACATTAAAATTCAAAGTAATCACTTTGGTAATCTAAAATACTTTTCAGATGTAACTGTAATCTGATTACCACCCATTTAAAATGTAACTGTAATGAAATACAGTTACTCAAATTTTGTATTTTAAATACGCAACTAAGTTACTTGTATTTCGTTACTCCCCAACCCTGTGTATATATATATATATATATATATATACAGATATATATGTTGGTATTTTTTATATCTTGTTATAGCAAGTGTCATTTTTACTTTTGTGCATAGTTCTTGTGTTATTAACAAACAACATAGCAAGCATATGGAAGAGTCCCTTTCTTTCTATGTGTGTATATATATATATATATATGTATGTGTGTGTGTGTGTGTGTATATATTTATAAATATGTATATATATATATATATATATATGTGTGTATATATATATATATATATATATATATATATACACACACACACACACACATAGAAAGAAAAGGGCTTTTCCATATGCTTAATAGCACAGGAACTATGCGCAAAAGTAAAAATGACACTTGCTATAACAAGCAGCACTAATCAAGATTTAAAAAATAGAATTAAAAAACACATCAACGCTTGCCATTTCATTTAATAAACGTCATAAATCCTACTGCATTTTCCATATCAATCAAAGCCCGAGCTGAAATGTTAATTACTCGTCCAGCCTCCCCCAACAGCAACCGTTCTCTTTTGTGACTGAACCGCGAGCGTATATGAAACAACAGAATTAATTTTCCCTTCATTCTTCTGCTTCAAAAGCGGCGCGGCGCTCTGTGCGTCAAAGATCCGCCTCCACAACAGAGTCCCGCCTTCCTCCCGCACGGCCGCCAGCAAACAACCTGCTGTGAGCTGATAACAGGATTAATTCAGCTCCGACTCCTAATCTGTGAAATTAAAAACCTCATTCTCGTATTCAAATGACTCGGCCGACGCTTGTCTTCCGCAAACGCCTGTTTTCTGTTGCGTGCATAACATGTGTAGGACTAAATGTGGCTGTGCTACAGTTTTGTCCGTCTACTAACTGAGGCCTAAAAGAAGATCAGGGGCTGCGGAGGGTCTCGTGTGTGGATTATGGATACGTGCCACATTAGACATGACAAAAGGCTCTTCTAAAAACCAAAACCAGCCTGAATGGCCCGAATCATCAGCAGTAGCTCAAAGTTTCACAAATGCTTCATTAAAGTCAGCATGAAACAGAAGTTGCAATCTTTTCTTCCCTATTATGACGTATATCTGAGTGAAACAGCTTCTCGAACAAGAACAAATGTAGGGCGGGGCTTGATGGTGTCCATGGGTAATTGTGCTTTGTTATTGGTGGATCTCATGAGAGTGACAGGATGCCCCGCCCTCACGCCAGTAAACGCATCATCAGAGAAGATATGTTGCTACAAGAGGTAAGAGATATTTTGATTAAAGATTACGAGAGCACATGAACTAAAAAAAGTACTTATGTGCGCAGATAAATCATTTATAATAAACACTGCAATATTCCATAAACAAGAACTGTCATTTTTGATTTCACGGTGACTTTAATGTTGTGTCAGAGCTGATAGTTGTCAGACAGGGATGTTTCAATGCATCAATGAGTCAAAGACTGACAAAACACAGAATGCTTATAGTGTTTCTACAGTAAACTTTTGGTGATATCAAATGACAATTATTCCATCTGTACCACATGCACATGTGTTTATCTTCAGTGTTGGGTACAATACTTACAAATTGTAGTTTGTTACTAATACAAATAACAAAAAATGTATTGTAGTTAGTAACACAATTCATTAAATGACTTGATTTCAGGTAATCTAATCTGACTACTTTTGACAATTTGTTTATCACATTGATTTAAATGGGATAATTGTTCCGTACTGATATGAAAATTCAAAGACAAAAAATAAATACATAAAAACTTATTCCATTTTTCTATATTACTTCAAAGAGGTTTGACTGACGAAAAAGTTTGGAAAAAGTTTGAAAATTACATTTTCATTTTAATGTGTTTGAAAGACAAACACATATGGTTAAATTCAGAAAAAGTAATTATGAATAATTTACTGCCATTTTGTCAATAATATGAAATCATGTAGTCAATAAAATGTAACTCTAATCTGATTCTAAAATGTAATATAATGCAATTCCCTGTATTTTATATTTGAAATCCAGACTTTAGTCACACTTTAAGATCCAATTCTCACTAACTATCTACTATCTGTGACTTCTGTCTCAATAAACTCCTAATTGCTGCTTATTAATAGTTAGTAAGGTAGTTGTTAAGTTTAGGTATGGGGTAGGATATGGTCATGCAGAATAAGGCATTAATATCTACTTTACAAGTACTAATAAACAGCCAATATCCTAGTAATATGCAAGCTAATAAGCAACTAGTTAATAGTGAGAATCAGCACTGTTTATCTTCATCACAAACCACCAGTATTAGTTAAAAAGCATGATTTTTGATTTGCTTGACCAGTTTCTGTTTCAGGTTCTTTTGTTTCTGTAGGACTCTTTGAAACACTGCTCATCTGAAACTTTGTAGCAATTTGAAAAACATGCACCAACCAATCAGAATCAAGAATTCAACACAGGTGACAATAACCAATTCCTGCATATTTTGGTTTTGCGAATCAAAAAAAAAAACGTGTTAAGTCTCTTGGTTGGAAAGCGAAGCACGGAGAAACCTGGAACGTGACACAGTGGGATGGCTGTGCAATCTTTGTGAATTGCCATCAGAGAGATCACCATCACCACAATGAGCTCAAACTGAACGGCGTTCCAGAAACGCATCAATGAGACGGCATGTTTAACAGTAAGAAAGAGTGGGAAGAGACAGAGAGCGCAAAATACTGATGAAGGAAGGCAGTAGATGGAGGAAGACACTAAGACTGTGTTCAGAATGGAATATTATCAAACTGCATACTGCGCAGTATACACTGCACTTGATGTAATATATACAACATATGTGAAAGTGTGCAGTACGCACATAATCATAAATAATGAAACAAATATGAAATTGGTTATTTAAAGCTTTAAGGCCCTGACACACCAACTCCAGGTCATCGAGAGTTGGCCGGCCCAGTTTTTTCAATATCTTGAGCACCATTCACTACCATTATAAAGCTTGGAAGTGCCAGGATATATTTTAATCTAACTCTGATCGTGCTTGTCTGAAAGAAGATAGTCACATGACTGTATTGAATCCATCTTACTGTATGTTATGATAAGAGTTTACCCCAATATTCAGTCTATATTCAACAAAATAGTTTTTAACAGGCAAGGAAAATGACTCTGGACCCATCTCATGTGCTTTTCCCTGAATTCGAACTACTTCCATCTGGTCGACGGTTTCGTACCGCAAGGTTTAGATAAAACTGCTATAAAAATTATTTTGTTCCTTTGGCTACAAGGCTGTTGAACTCTAATTCAAAGGACATGACTGTGTGATTATGTTATGGATGTTATGCAGCTTCACTTGGATTGCTCAAAACAAATTTCCCTTAAAGGTACAAATTGCCCTTAAATGACGGCTTGAGGGTAAGTAAATTTCATTTTTGGGTGAACCATTCTTTTAAATTAAAATAATTAAAGTACATAAAAATGAATAAATTATTAAATTAATTAATAGACACAGTTTGATTTTAAAATGGATTGATACAAATATAAAATTGCTTATTTAAAGATTTTTATAGGCATAATAATGAAAAGGAGAAAGAATGAATGAAAAGTTTGAAAAAATGTATATGTATATGAATAAAAGGATACAGTATTATGTGCAGTGTGCTCTGATTATGCTACATTATACAAATGTAGTAGGTTACTGGTGTATTCCATGCATGCATACTGCTAAATTACTATGAGAACTATGTTAGTGTGTGATTGTGAACTCAGTGAGGCAGTGATGTGATGTGAGTTGACTGACTGTCAGGCAGCTCCCAGAGTCTCGGGGGCAGATGGCTGAAGTATTCGTGGTGGAGGGCCGCCTGGGCGGAGAGCCGGTTCTTTGGGAAGCACTGGAGAAATCTGGAAGCCAGCTCTTCAGCATGATCTACATAACCCAGCCTGCCAACACACACAGATATAAACACACAGATGACTACAGTGCCAAGATCACCACACACACACGCTCACTCGCATCTCCAGCTCTCTCTCTGTCAGCTTCACTCCCGCTGACGTGCGGCTGGAAAAATGTTTGTTGACTTTTTTGGAGTGGAAAATGCAAAGCGAGTTTTCACCCACAAACGTCCTCTAAACTGCAAAGACAAAGACCAACACAAACACACCCGCAGATTCTGCTCTGCAGTACAGATAAACACACAAACACACAGTAGATCTTAAGAAGCTGAGCTCTCGGTGAGAGTACAGATGTGCTGTGGTCAGTAAATTAAACCAAGTTTTAGGATTGCAAAACTTACATGAATAACTTACATCACAAAAATAACAAAGATGGTTTGACATGCACAGTTATCTGACAAGAGCAACGACTAGATCGATAGTTTGGTATTCACTGCAGTTTATTTTGGCCTAGAATCGCCTACTTACGGATTGTATGACTGACATGGAAAGTGACCAATCACTTTATTTGAAATAGTCCATGCTACAACAATAGGCCAGTATGGATTAATATATATAATTTGGATGATTATTACTGACAGCTAAGGAAAATCCCAAATTCAGTATCTCAGAAAATTAGAATATTGTGAAAAGGTTCACTATTGAAGACACCTGGTGCCACACTCTAATCAACTAATTAACTCAAAACACCTGCAAAGGCCTTTAAATGGTCTCTCAGTCTAGTTCTGTAGGCTCACAATCATGGGGAAGACTGCTGACTTGACAGTTGTCCAAAAGATGACCATTGACACCTTGCACAAGGAGGGCAAGACACAAAGCAGCTGGAGTCAGTGCTTCAAGAGCCACTACGCACAGACGTATGCAAGACATGGGTTTCAGCTGTCGCATTCCTTGTGTCAAGCCACTCTTGAACAACAGACAGCGTCAGAAGTGTCTCGCCTGGGCTAAATACAAAAAGGACTGGACTGCTTCTGAGTGGTCCAAAGTTATGTTCTCTGATGAAAGTAAATTTTGCATTTCCTTTGGACATCAGGGTCCTAGAGCTTGGAGGAAGAGAGAGGCTCACAATACACATTGCTTGAGGTCCAGTGTAAAGTTTCCATAGTCAGTGATGGTTTTGGGTGCCATGTCATCTGCTGGTGTTGGTCCGCTGTGTTTTCTGAGGTCCAAGGTCAACGCAGCCGTATGCCAGAAAGTTTTAGAGCATTTCATGTTTCCTGCTGCTGACCAACTTTATGGAGATTTCATTTTCCAACAGGACTTGGCACCTACACACAGTGCCAAAACAACCAGTACCTGGTTTAAGGACCATGGTATCGCTGTTCTTAATTGGCCAGCAAACCCGCCTCTATGGGGTATTGTGAAGAGGAAGATGCGATATGCCAGACTCAACAATGCAGAAGAGCTGAAGGCCACTATCAGAGCAACGTGGGCTCTCATAACACCTGAGCAGTGCCACAGACTGATCGACTCCATGCCATGCCGCATTGCTACAGTAATTCAGGCAAAAGGAGCCCCAACTAAGTATTGAGTGCTGTACATGCTCATCCTTTTCATGGTCATATTTTTCAGTTGGCTAAGATTTCTAAAAATCCTTTCTTTGTATTGGTCTTAAGTAATATTCTAATTTTCTGAGATACTGAATTTGGGATTTCCCTTAGTTGTCAGTTATAATCATCAAAATTAAAAGAAATAAACATTTGAAATATATCAGTCTGTGTGTAATGAATCAATTTAGTTTCACTTTTTGAATGGAATTAGTGAAATAAATCAACTTTTTGATGAATTTCTAATTATATGACCAGCACATGTATTACTAGTGATGGCCGACACTGCTTCAAAGTTTTCCGAATCAGTGGTCACGCCACAGTGACATGATTTCAATAAACGATGCTTCGTTACGTGATAAGTGGTTTGAAATTTCAATAGGTCATGTGACTTTAGCAGTTTAATATACGATTCAAACCTCTGATTCGAAATAAAAAATTCATAAAGCTTTGAATCAGTGTCTTGAAATCGGCCATCACTAGATATTGTTGAAAAGTTGTTATTTTGTGTTTTTGGTGCAAAAAAAGTATTCTCGTATTTTCATTTTTGGGTGAACCAACCCTTTGAATTGTAGTTTAAACAATAGTGGAAATTTTGCAGACACTACCAATCAAAAGTTTGGGGTGAATTTTTTGAAAGAAATTAATACTTTTATTCATCAAGGATGCATTAAATTGATCAAAAGTGACGGTAAAGACCTTTATAAAGTTACAAAAAATCCTGGAAAAAAATGTAGCACAGTTTCCACACAAATATGAAGACATTTCAACATTGATAATAATCAGAAATATTTCTTGAGCAGCAAATCAGTTCATAAACCTGGATTATTTCACAACTAAGTGCAATATACTGTACAGTTCCAGTCATGCATGTCTATTCCGTTCCATTCAGCTCAACTGTTTTGGAAGAGTAGCTGTCGAAAGAGTAATTTCGTCTTACATCTAGATATCTTATCAGTAACACATCTGTTCTGATGACTCACTCATTTCAAGGAATTCTATCACTCTACTGAGGTTTGATTCTGCCACATGAAAGTAAAGTTACAGGATTGATTGTTCGTTTGCAAGCATTTGCATGTTGTGTGTTTTCGGGCCCATTGCTGAATGTGTGTGTGTGTGATGACTGAAATCCTAAACTATCACACCCGCTACTGCCAATGAGAAACCAAATGTAAAAACTACAAGTGTATGTGGATAAATACGCCTCTGCAGCATTAACACATTAAAGAAACATGAAGTTTTCTTAGAGTTTCTGTCCACCAGCAGCGCTTTCAGCACTTGAAAATAACTAGCATCTGTGTGATTAGACAGAAAAATCTATGGGCTTCTGTTTGTGTCTGTGTGTACAGTGTACAAAACGGCCAAAATACAGAATTTTCTCCATTATTCAATACCTTTTAAAATGAATTGCGTGTCATTTATCAACACAAGCCATCCAGCATTTAATATGATATTGTAATCTGGATCTCTCTTACTGCAGTGAACAAGAGTCTCACAGCAGCCGCGAGCGAACGCTCAGAGTAACGTTATAACATCATCTTCAACACACTCAAATGTGTCTAATATGATAAACAGAGCTGCGTTTCCTCACACTCATGACCGGAAAAGCGGAAGCGGTGACTGTGTCATAATAAAAGTCCCGCTGCTCTCGAGGCGTGTGTCGTTCGTCTCTCATTATCAATCGCTCGTTCAGCTCCACAACACTCGCTCCTGCTCTGCTTCACACTACAGTAACGTTAATAATCACATCGACGAACATGATTTCTGTCCTCATTCTTTTACCCCGGCTGTGAGGTGAAGACCACACGTCCCAAGATTCCTCGCTCAAACTTGGCGTCATCAAGCTACGCCTTTGTTTTGAATAGGCGACCTCTAGTGGACGAAAAAACTACATAGTGCACCTTTAACAGCTTTTACCGGTTGTAATAACATTCCACTGGATGGTCCGATTGACCAATCAGGATCAAGTATTCCACAGAACCGTGTAGTAAAAAAATATTAAGATATTTTACTATAAATAACGCATTAGTAAATGTTGAAAATAACATCAACGAAGATTAATAAATGCTTTAGAAGAATCATTGATAGTTCATTTTGTAGTTATTGTAAAGTGTTATCGTAGTTTTTACAAATTTGTCACACAGAAGGACTATTTAAGTAAACTGCGAAACCAGAGAAAAATGTTATTGCTCTTTCATAGTTCTCACTATTGCTTCATGTAAGGATCAACCTCGTCTCAGACGTTTCACCTAAAAGTGTGAGTATAAAGTTGTAAAAATAATGTGACGAGAAATGATGTGTCTCTGTTCTGGACTTTTCCACACGTGCTCTTTGTTTTGGTTTTCTGCCGCCTCTCGTCTTTATCAGCTGTGTATAGAAATTAGTCTTGATTGATCCCTGTGTTCTCCCTACATAAGCCCCGTGTTTCTCTGTTCTTTTGTCGGTCGTTACATTTAGTTTAGTGCCTTGTGTGGCTCTTTCTCCTGTTTATTAATGTTAAAAATTGTTCCCATGTATCCCGTCGTTGTGCTCCTCCTTAACCCACAAGAACGTAACAAATGAGCTTGATGAGAAACATATTGAGATTTCCGACTTTCAATAGCATTGACTTTGATTCGACTGAGCACAGTTTGAGACATTGTCAAGATCTTTGCTGAAGCTCTAGAAGTGAGAAACATCTGGGAAGTAGCTGATTTAAAGTAAAGTCTCTGTTTAAGGTCACTTCCATCTAGGAGAAATATGACATTACAGCATCTAAAACACTTTTCACACAAAAGAAAAATCTGTGCAAAAACACATAATAAGAAATAGTTGGGGTCACTTACTTATTCCAGGCTTGTCTGAGTTTCTTGGGACTGTAGACTGTGAAACGATCTGCAGACGAGACACAAACGACAGGTGAAGAACTCAATCATATCTGCCACACAAAACCCCCCAGCATTTATTTCATAAAAAAATGAGTAAAAACAGTAATATTGCAAAACATTATTACAATTTAAAAGAACTGTTTTCTATGTGAATATATTTTAAAATCTAATTTATTCCTGTGATCAAAGCTGAATTTTCAGCATCATTACTCCAGTCTTCAGTGTCACATGATCATTTATTTTAATGATCAATGTTGAAAACAGTTGTGCTGCTTCATATTTCAACCATTATAAATGTCTTGACTGGCACTTTTGATGAATTTAATGTGCCCTTGTGGAATAAAAATATTAATTTATTAAAAAAAATATATATATATAAAACTGTTACTGATCCCAAACTTTTGAACAACTACGGTCAATGTGACAAGTCAATAAAGATATGATATTCTTGCTGGATATTATTATCAAATTAGTTTTATTTTTCTTATCTTAGTTAGAAATTTTGTTTTGTTATTTTATTTGGTTTACTTATATAGTTTAATATAGTTTTGTTTTATTATTATTATTCCAATTTAATCAAGTGTTGCCCTGTCAACAAACTGAAATGTTTTATTTTTTTATTAAAGAAAATGTGCGTACTGCACATAGTAAACATCCTCTATACTGCAGAAACAGCAGTATGTTAGTATGTTACTCTGAACACAGACTCTTTGTTCTAGATATCGATTCATTAGATTGGCCTCCTGCGGACTGGATCAATACACACCGTCCGCTCGGGCATTCAGGTATAAAACGTGTCAGTACACACACACACACTGATCGCATTTCCAATCAATGCCCCTTGTATAAAACTCAGCAGCTCCATGACATGTAATTAAACAACCCAAACATTACAACCAATCTCTAACACTTCATCAAGAGTGAGTATTCATCAACAGCACACTGGATGTATGGAATGGCATATTTACACAGCAGAAAACACTGTGATCAGGTCTCATACAGTATTATTTGACTCAAAACAGCCGTCCCAGCTGGTCACAGTGCAGAAGCGCAGTAAACACTGCCCTCTGCTGCTACAACGCTCAACTACACCAATGCTATTTCTAGCAAAAACATGCACTGGTCAATTTTGGGCTATTAACATCTTAAAATACGCATTTAAGTGTTATCTCTGAAGGAGTAAAATCTCCACTTCTCAGCAGCACTTACAAACAACAAACTTTAGTTTTATTCATATCTATATTCTGAAGGGTTTTCAATTCGCCTGATTTAAAGAACATTTTTTATACCTAAAACATGGGGAATATGTATTTTTCTGTGGCTGTTGAATAAGTGATAAAAAGAGATATCCAAAATTCCCTCTGTAAAAACCTTCAACAAAATCAAACAAGAATTTTGAATCCGAATTCATCCAATGTTCTGTTCTGGACGTTTATGCAAATAAGTGCATATTTAATGCCTCATTTGCATATTTAAACAAAAACCTGTAATACAGAAAATGTTTGCAGCTCTTACTGTAATCAATCAAATGGGGAAGTTTGGCTATTAATCTATCAATTGTTTTACTCTTTAATGTCGAGCCAATATGACTTTCAAAATTAAACAAAAACACTATAGAAACAGCTCAAAACAACAACCTCTTTTATCTTTATAGAGTGAATGCAATGTTGATGCTACAGACTAACAGGGCATTTCCCGAATCACGCCAGAAGATGGCGTCAGAAGCTGAATCATCCAAACCGCTGGTCCAGTGTGACTACAGCGTAATATCATACAGATATAAATTCCTTTTTAATTGATTATTAAATTGTTTAATTAAGGGTTATGCATGCTAGTTTTCATGACAGAGTTCAAGATAAATCTTTTCATTTTACTACTGGAGAAGCCAGTTTGCTAGTTTCAAATGATTATTAGTTAGTCTTAGCATTCACATTAGTATTTTTAACACTGAACCAAAAGATACCGAACCTAAAGGTATAGAGATACGTTCACAAACTGATTCTGATTCAACACACGATTCTGAATATACAACCACACAAATTAACATGTAATTTAATAGAGGTTCTGACAAAATATAAATGGCTGGACTCTAATTGCTGGAAAATGTTTGAATGAACTGAATGACTCATTATTAAATGCTGGATGAATCAGTGTTTTTGAACAAATCTTTTGAGTGAATGATTCAATAACAAAAACAGTTTTAACAGTCACTTGTCGCCACCTGGTGGAATGTGCGTAGCCTACATATGATGGTATTTTGATTTCGCTGAGAACTCGTGAAGAGCTTGTAAAATGTGAAGTCAAAACAGCGACTGGAATCCCTCTATCTAATCCCTCTAATCCCTCTACACACACAAACGAGGAGATGTGGTTCTGATGCCTGTATCAAACTTTGATGATGGACAACATCGTGACTATGGGTGCGTTCACACTTGTAGTTTGGTTCGTTTGGTTCACACTGGCATTTTTAACAGCGAACCTAAAGTTACCGAACCAAAGGCATAAGGATACGGTCACAACCTGATTGGTTGGCTTTTATGACGTATATTTCGCGACGGAGCTCACTTACAGAACATTCAAAACAATGCTGTGCACTGGATTAAACGCCATCATTTTATGATGTGTACATATACTTTATTTTTACAAGCTGAGAACTCACGAAGATCTCATAAAATGTTCAAAACAGCACCAGGATTTCCTCCGTTGTTTGCAGAAACAAATATTGATGAGGCACTTCACCTCCTCGTTGCTCCACGTTTGCCCTCGACTCATTTTGGATACACCGATCTTTCTGCATCATCAAATCAGCTGACTTGTAGCGTCGCATCTTGTGACATCACGTCCTGTTTTTGGTTCGTTTACATGTCTTTGGTCCGTGTTGCGTTCATATATCAATCGAACCGCAGCAGAGTTCATTTGGAAGCGGACCGAGATCCATCTTTTTAGCGGTCTCGGTCCACACCAGGGCTCGGATGGCAGCGTTCACAAATGTTCAAACGAACCGCACTAACTGAGCAATCGCACCAGGGTTCGTTTTAATCGAACCAAACATGACAAGTGTGAACGCACCCTATGACGAGAAAAAACTTATTTGGGGCGCATTTTGACCTGTTTTTGGTTAGTTTTCATGTCTTTGTTCCATGTGGCATTCACATTTCAGTCGAACCGCACCAGAGTTCACAGCATTTACACAGAGATGGCAGCGTTCACACTTAATTCAAATGAACCGCACTAACAGAGCAATCGCAATAGAGATCATTTTAATCAAAACCAAATCTGCCAAGTGTGAACACACTCTCAGAGTCTGAATTCACTCCTTTCAGTGAACTATATTAGTGGACTAATGTAGGGAATAGTGAATGAGGGAAAAGGGGGCGATTTCAAACACAGCCTTAACGCACGTTCACACACCCATAACTATAAAGATGGATATATAGCTATAAAGATGTACAAGTCATCTTTTCAAGTCAAGTCATCTTTATTTATATAGCGCTTTTTACAATGCAAATTGTGGCAAAGCAGCTTTACATTAATAAGAAAATGGTGTCATTGTGCAGCCTTTTCTATATATTATTGATTCATTCCGTTGCAAAGATCAATAGTTATTAGTCTAGTTAATTTATGTATATCAGCACTGCAGAAAACAGCGACGTAATCGTCCGGCTCAGTTCGCATACAACGGCGCCAATGCAGGCATATCAAAAACACTGCTGAATATCAAGCAAGTGTCCCCAACTTAAGCAAGCCAAAGGCAACAGCGGCAAGGAACCAAAACTCCAACAAATGGAGAAAAAAACCTTGGGAGAAACCAGGCTTAGTCGGGGGGCCAGTTCTCCTCTGGCCAACAGTGAACACTTGTCCGATACTCAGGCAGAGTTACAGGAACAGAAGTACAGAAACAATATCATTGGAATCATTTCAGAATGATTTTTTTCCAGCTGTTGAACAATTGAACCCTGACAGCCAATCAGAATCCATTCTAATTTAAAGACTCGCGCATTTAAAATGGCGGACGACATTGCGGAGAAGTTAATCGCTGAGATCCAGAAAAACCAACACTGTTTGACAAGTCAAACCCCCTTTTCAAAGGATACTTTAAAGATGGATACATGGATAACAATTTCCATTTAATTTATACCCTCGGAATAAATGGTGAAAAGTATATCGTATATGCCAGGCTAGCAAACAGAACATTAAATTACCTCAGGTATCCAGCGCTAGTTTCGACAACATTGTCCTGCTTCCTTTGAAGTTGCGGTGATAAAAACTAGGTGTTGTTTTTATTCCACTATATTGACTTTGTCAGCTAAATTCACAGTTAGATTAGATCGATTACACTAGCGATTCACTCGAAACATAGCATGCTGAGGACATCTGCTGGTTAAAGTCGAGTAAATGCGCGAAAACATGTTGTACACACTTTGAAATAAACAGGCCGCTATCGTTCTTGGTGTGAACGGGCCTTTAGCTCTTTAGTATCTGTGCTTCAGTATCTGTGAACATTA
The DNA here is from genome assembly GCA_038088235.1 of Zacco platypus. Classification (NCBI taxonomy): domain Eukaryota; kingdom Metazoa; phylum Chordata; class Actinopteri; order Cypriniformes; family Xenocyprididae; genus Zacco; species Zacco platypus. The sequence goes on from CM076077.1 coordinate 3,965,266, forward strand.
GTGTATCGGTTTATTCCAGAACATTCCTCACATCTCGTTCATAAGGCCAGTGTTTCCCAACCCTGTTCCTGGAAGCACACCAAACACTACGCATTTTCCAACTCTTGCTAATCAAAGAAAAATTAATTGCAAAAAATACTTCCAAAACCAAGATGGCTGAAGTCTCAATGGTCTGTATTGCTCATGTCTGTGGTTTGTCTCTGTGTGGTTTGCTGTGGTTGTGAGTGTTAATGAGCTCCCAGAGGTCTTCCGCTGGCACACGGATGGAGGACGATACGGGACGTGTTGTCAAGGGCGCGTCAGCGTGTGTCATTTACAGTCAGATGAACAGGGGAGTTTACCTGGTTTGAAGTGCGGGAGTGAGTGAACACCTGGCCACGTCTCCTCCGAGGGCGTCCCCAAAACCTGCACACACGCAGAAGACAAAGAAGACTAGTTACAGGGCATCCATCCCAGAGGGTTTTCCTGGACACCAGCAGAGCGGGACATTTAATTCACATGACTGCTCAAAGGCATTGAAGATTTTCAATGTGAATAAACAAGTTTATTATGCACAAGTGTGTGTGTGTGTGTGTGTTTAGAGCAGCAGTGCTGGCGGACAGCAGGGGCTTTTTGAAGTCTGAAGCTTGTAAAAGAGCACGACTCGATTAAACACACACTGCAATTACAGCCGTCAGACTCAATGAGCCGAACCGCTGAGACGAGCGGCAGAGTGTGTGTGTGTGTGTGTGAGATCACATGTGCAGATGAGACCACAAAGAACTCGAATTATCAGAATTATTTTAATTATCAGGTGCTTTTAACTTATTTTCATTCTCCCACACACAGATGGTGTTTTTAGTACTCCAGATAATGTTAACAAATCTAGTATAAAAACGAAGAACAATTGAGTGGTGCTTGACTGTGCAAAGTGTGTTTGGCTGGTTTCCAGGATGTTGCTATGCAGTTGCTAGGGTCTTCTGGGTGGTTGCTAGGTTAGTGCACACCTGATGTGATGTAAAGTCTTCTGATCTGTAGATGTGATTTTTTTTTACCTGGTGAAAATGGTTCATCTGATCACTTAGTAACATAGCAGCACATCTCTCCCCAAAAACATACATGATTTGAGGAATCATTCATGTCTGGAGCACAAATTATGCAGGACAATGCACACACTCAGTAATGACTAGGTAAATATGAAAGATTAATCTATCCAGCAGGGGGCAGTATTGAATTATGTTCAGTTGATAAAGTCTTTATAAGAACTATTATTTGAAGAAAAAAAAAATTCTGAATATCAGCCGGCCACAAGTTAATTAGTCTAGGTTTAAATTAATTATGCTTGTGCTGTTTTAGAATATTAAAGAGTAATAATTCGATTTGCATAGAATGCAAAACAACTTAATAGTATTTAAACAACCAAAGACAACAGCAGCATTTATCGTATGTGATCCATGATGACCTATGAAAACACATACACATTTAGATACTTAAATGAGGCCATATCATACACTTTAATATAAACTGAAAAAATATAGAATGAACCCATATTATATATACATATAATATATATATAAATAATTTTTTTTTTTATAATTTTAATCACATCGCTATATATATATATATATATATATATGAAGTTGAATAAATAAATGTTTGAATAGCGTTTGGGTTGCTATTGTGTTTGTGTTCTGTATGACAAGCTTCTGTTCATCTAAATCTGTTGTTCTGCTCTATATCTAAGTTTTAGCTGACCTCCTTCAGAAACAAAGATATGAGAAATGCCCTGCGTCCCTGCGATCAGACCACTTTCACAGTCATGTACCACTGTGATGAGAAATCTCTGAGAAACTGAGTGTTCAGAAATCTCACAGGAACCGGCTTCAGCGCTGGAATAACAGAAATCTCTCTGCTCGTCTGTCTCTCCATGTCTGTCTATCACTCTCTCAGAGAGCAAGACCCATAAAACAACCTCCACTCAGGAGCAAAAGCAATCTGGAGTGAAATTTGTCTTCTATATTGAACACACATTGGGGGGAAAGATCAAGCCCTGGACATCAAACATCCAGCGCATGATTCTTTGAGAGCAGGTCACCTTGACATGACCACAGACACAGTCAGGTTCAGTCCGGATCTGATCTATTTGGGACACACTCAAACACGCCAGTGAGTCCTTAAAGAAACAAAGTCAACCTGCAATCAAAACTCGCTCTATTATTGGTCTAACTGTGAATGATGCATCTACTGTATGCATGTTATTCTCACACTAGTGCAGAATATTCACAGTATGAAAAAGAAAAGGTAACACTGACATACACTACAAGGAATATACATTTCCCATCAGCTGAGTGGAGATTTTGCAATTTTCACTATATTTTCTGCCAATATGCTACTGCATGCAGATTAATCTGTGCGTTTGTGTGCAGAAGTGAGCCTCATCATGCTGACCAGCCGTTGACGTTGTTATGAAAGCATTTTGCAGGCTTGCCTTTGGTTTGTGCATGACTGCATATATATATGAAATTAAAGCAAAAAAAAAAAAAAAGTCTCGTCAATGAACTAAAACTAGTGGCAAAATGACATTCAGTGTGTTCACTTGCACAGTCTTACTATGATTTAAACAATGTAAGATCACTTAAAGATATTTTATTCTAGAAAATATCCGTCACGAGTGGTTGTATATAATAAAGCGCACAAGAATAATACAAGGAAACCATAAGAATGGACAAAAAACTGAACAAAACGGAGAATATATACACAGAATAAATGAGTTAATTAACTGAAAGACAGGTGAACAGAATCATTAATCATGGGAACAAACTGGCACTAGGGCTGCATCTGAAAACGTAGGCAGCTGCCTCGCTGCCCTATCAGGCAATGACTTTGCAGGCAGCGTTTGTGCATGATGGCACCTCACAAAACTGATTTCGGACAGACTTCTGAGGCAGCGATAAGGTTTAATGATCTACAGCAAAACAGCTTTGGTGATGCCTTGATGCCTTCCTACCTTGGAATGCGTCCTCCGAAGGAAGCATTTTTCAGTTTTCGGATGCAGCCTAGGAAACTAGGTCACACAGGCAAACAGGAACAGGGAAAACAGAACTAAATCACAATAGGGGCTTTTGCACCGGAGGAACCTTTTCAAAGTTCTTAGAACACGCCAAACAACGGGAAGTACCCGCTTTTTGGCGTGTTCGCACCGCAGGAACTGGGAATGATTTTAGTTCAAGGAACTGCTTTTGGGGGAACTAAATTAGCTCCTATTTCAGAGTCGGGTCTGACCAAGCACAACTGCCAGTGAAATAAGTGTACGCTGATTGGCTGAACGCACCCGAAACACCAGCGCTTTTTAAAAAGCCTACATATTTAAAAGCATGGAAAACAGTGACAGATGGACCTCTCAAACTTTAAGCAAGGGAGAAAATCCCACACGGCCAAGCTTAAAAGTCACAACAAGAAGTGTGGCTTTCATCATTTCCGAGTTGCAACCTGGAAAATGACTCTAGTGGAACATTTAGTTTTTGGGGATCCACCCTGGTGGCCAGTTCCCATAACTCCTATTACTATAACCCCAAATGAAACTAAATCAAAACACAACATAACCGTTACAATGTTAAACCCAAAAACAATTAGTTCATCTTTACCCTGGGCCTAATGGTGAGGGAGTCGGGCTTGTAACCTGAAGGTTGCCGGTTCGATTCCCACACCGGCAGCTTTGATACCATGACTAAGATGCCCTTGAACAAGGCACCTAACCCCTAATTGCTCCCCACCCAGGACAACTTCTTACTTGCAAGTTGCTTTGGATAAAAGCGTCTGCCAAATGAATAAAAATGTTACCCATTACTCAAATTTCAGATACATATAGTGTGAATATGTTATGGTTATAGTGCTTATGTTGAGATTACAACCATAAAAAAACGCAATGTGAGCTGATTTTAAGTTTCAGTGTGTTATTGAGCATGCAAACACACAAAGTGTCTCAATGAAGGCATGAGTTCGGGGCAAGACTGTTGAACAGTGGAGGACGTGACAGTTTTGTTTAGAGCTGCTAGTGGCGCAAAAATTAAAAATCACCAAATTAAACATGCAATCCACTGAAAAGAGTTGAAATTAGAGCAGCAACATTAACCACAACAGTTTTTACTCGTGCACCATGTTAGAGAAAATCTTGTGTTCTTTCGCACAACTGATGTAAAAATCTATTCCTGATGTCAGGATGCTGCATTCATAAACAGCTCTTCCTCTGACACACACAACGCTCTGATCTGAGGGAAAACCGGTTCATTCCTCATGTTTTGCATGAGCAGATGGACCAATGAGGTGTGAGACAACTGACTGATGTACTGTCAGAGATACTGTGCAGGTGTGCATGTATGAGTGAGAGAGTGTCTGTGTGTGTCAGTGTGGAGAAGAGGGCATCAATGCTGAGCTTCATGGAAATGAGATGCTAAAGACAAGCCGAGGTTGTGACGTCTGCCATAAAAATATGATGCAATTTACTTTTTGCTTAATACAGTAAATACACATTCATTTCACATTCAACACACTAAACTAAACTATTTATATAGTCATGATACATTTATATATATATATACACATTATATTTCAATGTTTATATATGAATTAAAATGTAAACATTGTTAAAAAAACAAAACAAAACAAAAAAAAAAAACATTGTAAAGCAAAGTATTGAATTGTATTAAAGGGTTAGTTCATCCAAACATTCTGTCATTAATTCCTCTCTCTCATGTGGTTCTACACCCGTAAGATCTTCCTTCATCTTCAGAACACAAATGAAGATATTTTTGATGAAATCCGATGGTTCAGTGAGTCTCTATTGACAGCAAGATAATGAACACTTTCAATGACCAGAAAGATACTAAAACATATTTAAAACAGTTCATGTGGTTCAACCTTAATATTATAAAGCCACGAGAATACTTTTGTGTGCCGAAACAAAATTTCAAAACACACCTTCGAAGCTTTATGAATCTTTTGTTTCGAAAAAATTTCGAAACACTTATGACATAACGAAGCCTCATTTACTAAAATCAAGTTTCTTTGGTGCTCCGAAACACTGATTCGAACCAAAATATTTGTAAAGCTTTGAAACAGTGTTTTGAAATCGCCTATCTAATCACTAGATATTGTTGAAAAGTCGTTATTTTGTTTTTTTGGCGCACAAAAAGTATTCTCGTCACGTTATAATATTAAGGCTGAACCACTGTACTCACATGAACTATGTTTTAAATAAGTAATGATACTTTTTTAGTATCTTTTAAGTGTTCATTATCTTACTGTCAATAGAGACTCACTGAACCATCGGATTTCATCAAAAATATCTTCATTTGTGAAGATGAATGAAGATCTTACGGGTGTAGAACGACATGAGGGAGAGGAATTAATGACAGAAGCTTCATTTTTGGGTGAACTAACCCTTTAAGCTGAATAATGACACAATTGTTTTCTGCTTTATGAATCAATTTTTTTCTCAAAACAGATGAAGTTTGCGACATCGACACTGAACTAAATTGAATCAACTGCCTCAAGCTGAATAACGACTCTTTGAAGCAATTTCTATTGTATAAAGCAGTATAAAAATAAAGGTGACTTGACACAAATGCATCAGCAGATGTGGTGTTGTGTGAGATGTGGAGTGGACTCTTCCACACTGGTTGAACACTGTGTTGTTGTGAAGCTCTCAGAAGCAAAAGGAGGTGCAGATGTCGTTCAGCACCGAGCCGAGGGGGTTACTGTACCGGCTGAACACGCCGAGCCCAATCTGCACTCGCCGTGAGTGACGCCGCATGTATTATGGATGGTGGGTGGAGGGGAGGGACGGGAGCCTTTGAAGTGTGAGTGGAGCGGGTGGAGAGAGATCAGGGCTGCGGGAGCGAGTGGCAAGCGAGTGTTTTGCAGATCAGCGGGAGGTTGAGGGAAGACGTGCCGGCGCTGACAAACCACAGCACACGCTGACAGCAGCCATCAGGAGAACACGTCCTGATCCCTCACAAAGCCTGAGAGCTGCACAAACCAACGGATGAATCTTTTTTCTTAACCTTAGTGCAGTTCAAAAGCCACTGGAGCATCACGGAAAAAGACTTGTGTTGGTCAGCCAAAGAATGGCCACAAGTGACGCACTACATTTGGTTTTTACATGCTGGTTACTAGAGGCTTCATCTGAATTCACTGATGGCACAATAAAGGGCCGTTCACACCGAGAACGATAACTTTATTAGCATCTACACCAATGGACACTAACTATAAGAATAACAATAACTATATTAGTGTCGACACCAATGGACACTAACTATAATTATAACAATAACTAGATTAGTATGGACACCAATGGACACTAACTATAATTATAACAATAACTAGATTAGTATGGACACCAATGGACACTAACTATAATTATAACAATAACTATATTAGTATGGACACCAATGGACACTAACTATAATTATAACAATAACTATATTAGTATGGACACCAATGGACACTAACTATAATTATAACAATAACTATATTAGTATGGACACCAATGGACACTAACTATAACTATAACAATAACTATATTAGTGTCGACACCAATGGACACTAACTATAATTATAACAATAACTATATTAGTGTCGACACCAATGGACACTAACTATAATTATAACAATAACTAGATAAGTATGGACACCAATGGACACTAACTATAATTATAACAATAACTAGATTAGTATGGACACCAATGGACACTAACTATAATTATAACAATAACTAGATTAGTATGGACACCAATGGAACTATATTAGTGTCGACACCAATGGACACTAACTATAACTATAACAATAACTATATTAGTGTCGACACCAATGGACACTAACTATAACTATAACAATAACTATATTAGTGTCGACACCAATGGACACTAATTATAACAATAACTATATTAGTGTCGACACCAATGGACACTAACTATAACAATAACTATATTAGTGTCGACACCAATGGACACTAACTATAACTATAACAATAACTATATTAGTGTCGACACCAATGGACACTAATTATAACAATAACTATATTAGTGTCGACACCAATGGACACTAACTATAACTATAACAATAACTATATTAGTGTCGACACCAATGGACACTAACTATAATTATAACAATAACTATATTAGTATGGACACCAATGGACACTAACTATAATTATAACAATAACTATATTAGTATGGACACCAATGGACACTAACTATAACTATAACAATAACTATATTAGTGTCGACACCAATGGACACTAACTATAATTATAACAATAACTATATTAGTGTCGACACCAATGGACACTAATTATAACTATAACAATAACTATATTAGTATCGACACCAATGGACACTAACTATAATTATAACAATAACTATATTAGTATGGACACCAATGGACACTAACTATAATTATAACAATAACTATATTAGTATGGACACCAATGGACACTAACTATAACTATAACAATAACTATATTAGTATCGACACCAATGGACACTAACTATAATTATAACAATAACTATATTAGTGTCGACACCAATGGACACTAATTATAACAATAACCATATTAGTGTCGACACCAATGGACACTAACTATAACAATAACCATATTAGTGTCGACACCAATGGACACTAATTATAACAATAACCATATTAGTGTCGACACCAATGGACACTAATTATAACAATAACCATATTAGTGTCGACACCAATGGACACTAACTATAACAATAACAATAACTATATTAGTATGGACACCAATGGACACTAATTATAACAATAACCATATTAGTGTCGACACCAATGGACACTAACTATAATTATAACAATAACTATATTAGAGTCGACACCAATGGACACTAATTATAACAATAACCATATTAGTGTCGACACCAATGGACACTAACTATAACAATAACCATATTAGTGTCGACACCAATGGACACTAATTATAACAATAACCATATTAGTGTCGACACCAATGGACACTAATTATAACAATAACCATATTAGTGTCGACACCAATGGACACTAACTATAACAATAACTATATTAGAGTCGACACCAATGGACACTAACTATAACAATAACCATATTAGTGTCGACACCAATGGACACTAATTATAACAATAACCATATTAGTGTCGACACCAATGGACACTAATTATAACAATAACCATATTAGTGTCGACACCAATGGACACTAACTATAACTATAACAATAACTATATTAGTATGGACACCAATGGACACTAACTATAATTATAACAATAACTATATTAGTGTCGACACCAATGGACACTAATTATAACAATAACCATATTAGTGTCGACACCAATGGACACTAACTATAATTATAACAATAACTATATTAGAGTCGACACCAATGGACACTAATTATAACAATAACCATATTAGTGTCGACACCAATGGACACTAATTATAACAATAACCATATTAGTGTCGACACCAATGGACACTAACTATAACTATAACAATAACTATATTAGTATGGACACCAATGGACACTAACTATAATTATAACAATAACTATATTAGTGTCGACACCAATGGACACTAATTATAACAATAACCATATTAGTGTCGACACCAATGGACACTAACTATAACAATAACAATAACTATATTAGTATCGATGCCAATGGACACTAACTATAATTATAACAATAACTATATTAGTATGGACACCAATGGACACTAACTATAACTATAACAATAACTATATTAGTGTCGACACCAATGGACACTAACTATAATTATAACAATAACTATATTAGTGTCGACACCAATGGACACTAACTATAACAATAACTATATTAGTGTCGACACCAATGGACACTAACTATAACTATAACAATAACTATATTAGTGTCGACACCAATGGACACTAATTATAACAATAACTATATTAGTGTCGACACCAATGGACACTAACTATAACTATAACAATAACTATATTAGTGTCGACACCAATGGACACTAATTATAACAATAACCATATTAGTGTCGACACCAATGGACACTAACTATAACAATAACTATATTAGTATCGACACCAATGGACACTAACTATAACTATAACAATAACTATATTAGTGTCGACACCAATGGACACTAACTATAATTATAACAATAACTATATTAGAGTCCGCCCCATTGGACAATAATTATAATGCTAATTATAATGACAACTATATTAGCAATAGATGATAACTATAACAATAACAATAATGATATAAGCGACCACACCAACAGACAATAATATTAACAACAATAACTAAAACAATAACTACTTTTAGCGTCAACAACTATAAACAACAACAACTATAATGATAACTATTGTAGCGTCGGACAATAATTAGAACAATAACAATAATGATAACTGTAACAATAACTATTAGCATCCACACCAACAGACAATAAATATAACAACAACGATAACTATATTAACGTTAACATCAATAAACAATAACAATAAATATATTAGCATATACGATTGTTTATTCTAAGCACATGCTGCAAGTAAAGTAAATGTAAGTTATGTCATCTGCCAATTTGAGTGGACCGGAAGTTAAGAGTTATTAAAACTCACAAATTCTGTACAAAAGTACAAAATCACAATTTCTGTTTTTCCAAAAACAGTACATTTGTGTAGATAACTAGTTTGGTTGTTATTAAGAGTCTCAAACAAAACTGAATATCTTTGAAGGCTTTGATGGTACTATCCTTGGCCAATCCAGTGACCATGAGAACTCGTGTATCTGGTTTCTTTGAATAAAATCCGCAGGTAAACGAGTGGCAAGACGCGCTGTCAATCACTCCTGAAATGTCAACGGCAGTGAAGCCGCTTCCTCTTTGTCCTTTCACTGGCGGTCCCGCTGGGCAGAAGGTCACCACATGCCCTCCACCAGCTAAAACAACGACCACCCAGACGCAGTAATTAATTTCCCCTGCCAGGGCGAAGCGGCTTCACTTTCAGAGATCAAATCTCAGGAGTGTCTGGACGCAAAGTTATGTAGGTCAAGTCAACTCAACTCACCTCTCCAGGGCTGAAAGACACATGAACCAACCCTAAAACAGTTCAAATGTTCTGTAGGGTCATAGGGAAGAGGCTGACGGAGGACACCACAGCGTTTCTTTTGTCTTCTTAACACTGTTTACTAGCTGATCATCATGTCAAAACTATAATCCCAGTCTGTTCTGTTCTGAAACGCTCCGCAAATCATCTTAAATGAGTCAAACTTGATGGAAATGGATGGACTCTTCTCAAACAGTTTGATTGACAGGCGATCTGACCAATCATAACCCTGAATACGCCATTTTGTTAGTAGATTAACGTTGGCAAACTTGAACTTGAAAATTGTGTGTACTCACGTCTTTCCGCATTTGAAACAACATTCCTTCTGATTTCTTTTAAAAATTACGATGTTAAATATGAAATTGTTTCATATGTCTGTCGACGCGTTATCAGTGTCCTCTTTCTTATCCACGTGAGGACATGATGTGTGGCGTGAGAGCGCATGGCTCGTCAGACCTAGCAACAGTAACTAAAGGGGGCGGGTCTTTGCAAAGGGTCAATTACACAGTAAGCAGTCTTCCACTTGGACATCATTACTTTTGGTCACATCTGAATTGAAATGAACTACAAATGACTGATGAAATGATCTGTGGGTTGTTAGTTAATAAATTAAAGGTGCTCCTCAATACGCTTAGATGAGCAATGATTCAAAATGATCCAAACAAGGGTGCAAATTAATATTCAAAAATGGTGGGGAACTAATGAAAAATGTAAAAATTAGTCATTATCAAACACCATTCTTGATTATAAACACTAATCAATGTCTATTCTGCTCACAACTTATAATAATAATAATAGCTCTAATAAATAAAAGACTAGTCAAGTCTCAATCTGTGTGATTTTGTACTGTATGTAAATGTGTCTGTGTGAGTCACCATCCTGTAATGAGAAGAGACAGTTTAATTCTAATGTCAACCAGCTCACTATAATGTGGGAGACGTTCACGTGATTGTGTGGTGTGTTTGCTGCAGATAGACCCGTCCATATTCATCCGGTGCAAAGGAACACAGGTAATCTCCTGCTGGCTGACAGCTAGTTAAACACGGCCAGTCCAGCCTGCCTTTTTTAATATATCACACACACTTACAGAAGAAACTACCTGCATCCCACTCATGCTCGAAAAATGAAGGATTCAATATAAAATAACCAGAAATAAAAATCTAGTACAAAATATTCAACTATGTATAGTAAAAACTGTATTACATTGACACAAAAAATTAAGATTAAGAATATTCTAATGTTTATTATGCTAATCAAGTCTGCATTTATTTGATGAAAAATACAGTAAAAACAGCAATATTTTGAAATATTATTACAATTTAAAATAACTGTTTTCTATTGTAATATATTTTTTATAAGTAATTTATTCCTGTGATGCAAAGCTGAATTTTCAGTATCATTGCTCCAGTCTTCAGTGTCACATGATCCTTCAGAAATCATAACAATATGTTGATTTGCTGCTCAAGAAACATTTATTATTATAATTAATGTTGAAAACAGTTGTGCTGCTATTTTTGTGGAAACCTTCATTCACTGCCTTTCAAGTTTCGGGTAAAAATATCATTAAAAAAAAATAGAAATTAATACTTTTATTCAACAAGGACGCATTAAACTGATTCAAGTCATATTTATAATGTTCCAAAACATTTCCATTTCTAATCAATGCTGTTCTTTTAAACTTTCTATTCATCAAAGAATCCGTATAAAAAAAAAATGCAGCATTTTTTCAACATGGATAATAATAATTGAGCACCAATAATAACTGAACAACAAATCAGCATATTAGAATGATTTCTGCAGAATCATGTGACACTGAAGACTGGAGTAATGATGCTAAAAATTCAGCTTTGATCTCAGGAATAAATTACATTTTAAAATCTATTACAATAGAAAACAGTTCTTTTTAAATGGATATAATATTTCACAATATTACTGTTTTAACTGAGAAGCAAAGAGCAACACAAATATTCAGATATCAGATTTGGCTCCTCTCACATATGGCAGCTGTGCATGATGGGATTCAAAATGCATCGCAAGGATAAAGTGGATAATTAACCTTGACTATCAGTGAGTTTCTCTTCAGCTGAACACAGCCAAATAACGGTGAAATGAAACACGCAACAGTATCCAGCGATTCCTCAGCTGTGTCTAACTCTAAATACCAACATCTCTCTCTGGAAGCAGAATGTCAACGAGAAGGTCAGAAACACTGGCTCCTCTTTTACTCACGGCATAAAGGGGTTTGGCCTTTGGAAGGCGGTAATGAAGAATAATCTCTGAAAGAAGGGTTAGATATGATGCTGGCCAGACTGACAGGAAGGAGAAATGTGAAAACAAGGGAGGAATGAAAATGTCAGTGTCAGAGAACAGTTACGAGGCAACGATCGAGCTGCCAGATTCCCTCCACCGCTCCATATTTATCAAGCACCCACCTGACAAAGAGAAAACACACAAAAAGCACCAGCCAACACCTAATTAGATGAAGGGGGGGATCGTGACAGGTCCAAATAAACCATCAGCATTTCTGAACAAAGACGTCCTTCATTCAAGGACAGAAAACTTCTAGACTTCTGCTTTGGTTTGGGTTCAGCTTCACAAAAATACTCTTGAGAAAATGCAAAAAAGAAAACACCCTCAAGTCATTACTGGTACCTAAATTACATATTTTTCGTACATGTTCTATATGCAAAAGAACAAATGAAAGTAAACAATGGGAATCTAAATTCACTGAATTTTTTGCATTACCTTGACCGAATACACAACACAATAATGTTTTTTCCCTAATGTGAGTGAATGAACAGAATATTCATGTAGGGCTGGACTTTATCCACTAGGAAATTATTGTTGTTATTTTTATTTTGCGGACATTGAAGCCTCTGAATTGACCCTTCGCATAGATCCGCCCCCTTTAGTTACTGTTGCTATGTCCGACCAGTCATGCGCTCTCACGCCACACATCATGTTCTCATAAAGTGAGAAATACATCATGGAGCAAAGAGGACGCTGACAACGTATGAAACAGTTTCATATTTAAAATATTGTAATTTTTTAAAGAAGTTTAATCAATAAATAGCGTTTAGTGTGTCTTTAATGTGTCGTGACAGATCGCTGTAGCTCCTCGTTAACCGATCATCTCTTCATACTAGTTCATTTATAGCATCAAATAAACATGAATGAACATCAGAAGGAATGTTGTTTCAGACGTGAGTACACAAAATTTTTCAAGTTCAAGTTAATCTACTAACTCCCCTGACTGCTTTGTCAGACAAAATGGCGGGTTCGGGGTTATGATTGGTCAGATCGCCTGTCAATCAAACTGCTGGTGAAGGGTCAAATGGGACACAGCTAGTATTTAGTCATTATGTAACTGGAGTCTACTTTCAAAAATTTAAAAATGTCAGTATTGTTTCAAAAATGTAAAGCGCCAGTGATTCAAATTTTGTTCTCCATTCAAAAATGAACAGCAAACAGGTTTGGAACGACATAATGGTGAGTAAACAATGATAGAATTTACATTTTCAGGTAAACCTTTAGTCTGTCATCCTGTAAACTCAAACAAAAGAGACTCTGATGTGTCTTTGTTTTCACTCACATGAGCAGACGGCTGCTGAATTTCTCTGCGGCGGGTCTATCGGTAGAGCCAGTTTTCCCTCGTTCTGTCATTCCCCTGTGTAAATATGTTTGGCCCCTGACCCTCACGGCCTACGGGCGTCTGTCTTACCCATGAACCCCTAGCCTCCCGCTCTATTCATCTCAGTAATTGTCTGTATGAATTATTTACCTGACTCAGAGGGTGAATATGAATTTAGTGTGTCTAACCATTACTCTCTGGTTCAATTACCAGAGTGGGACATTATGGGAAATGACAGTAGAAATGACTACAGAATTCATGAGATGTAATATGCATGACCTCCCAGAGTTTGTATATGTGTGTACATACATCTATCATGCCATATCTTTGTATTCATGGACAATTTTTATTCGGTCAGCACCCGAGGCACTACACAGAGAGAAAAGCAGAATGGAGACAAAAGGAGACACTTACCAGAAATATCCTCTCCAGCTGATCCTGAATGTCCTTCATGCCCGGGAATGCCGCCACTCCCTGGATCATTTCCACGAAGATGCATCCGACACCCCTGTAAAACAAACATCGACACTATGCCTTATAAAAATAACCTTCAGACAGTCGAACAGAGGTCCTGTTTACACCCGGTATTAAGATGTGTTTTGGTCGATTGGGGACAAGGGAGACACACTCCCATTTACACCTGGGGCCAGATTTACTAACAGCTTGTGTCAGCGCAAACCCTTTTTTGGCATTAAAAACTACTGTTAGGATTTACTAAAATTAGCGATGAAAAGGCATGGACACAGTTATTTTTTTTTTGGCTGATCTTATTGCTTTTGCATCATTCCATGTCAAATCAACCCGCTGCTCAAATTTTTGATTTTGTTAATATTTTATCCGTAGAAAGACAAACATAAATAGCGATGAAAGCCAAAATATTAAATGTCACAGTATTTTTACTGAGTAACTCACTATTTTGTGTGTGGGGAGCCAAATGACATTTTCACCTGAGATTTGGAGTCAAATTAAAGGGGTGTAAAAATGTTTTAGAAAGATACCAGCATCAGTATTTTATTTTTACACAGAGATTGATAGGTCTACTAGTAACAGTGGACTATACAGGGCCTTGAAAAGGAAAGGAGACTGAGAATCTAGAAGGATAATAAGATATCTTGAATACTTTTAGAGTTGCAGGTATGCAAACTTTGGAGAAGGAACATTTATGGCACTCAGACAGGCATGTTAAATGCAACTTTAATATTAATAGAAATAGAAAAACATGAGATATATTTCTAGTTTCAACATTATTTGTTCTCCAGATATTCCTCTTTAAAATAAAAAGTATCAGCTGTCTATACAGGTGCATCTCAATAAATTAGAATGCCGTGGAAAAGTTCATTTATTTAATTAATTTATTATTTTAATTAATTATTTTTTGGTCTGATGAGTTTGCTGGCCAGTCAAGCACACCAACACCATGGTCATTTAACCAACTTTTGGTGCTTTTGGCAGTGATGGCAGGTGCCAAATCCTGCTGGAAAATGCAATCAGCACCTTCAAAAAGCTGGTCACCAGAAAGAAGCATTAAGTGCTCCAAAATTTCTTGGTAAACGGGTGCAGTGACTTTGGTTTTCAAAAAACACAATGGACCAACACCAGCAGATGACACTGCATCCCAAATCATCACAGACTGTGGAAACTTAACACTGGACTTCAAGCAACTTGGGCTGTGAGCTTCTCCACCCTTCCTCCAGATTCTAGGACCTTGGTTTCCAAATGAAATACAAAACTTTCTCTCATCTGAAAAGAGGACTTTGGACTACTGGGCAACAGTCCAGTTCTTCTTCTCCTTACCCCAGGTAAGATGCCTCTGACGTTGTCTGTGGTTCAGGAGTGGCTTAACAAGAGGAATACGACAACTGTAACCAAATTCCTTGACACATCTGTGTGTGGTGGCTCTTGATGCCTTGACCCCAGCCTCAGTACATTCCTAGTGAAGTTCACCCAAATACTTGAATCGATATCGCTGCGATTCTCTCGGTTGGTTGTGCATCTTTTTCTTCCACACTTTTTCCTTCCACTCAACTTTCTGTTAACATGCTTGGATACAGCACTCTGTGAACAACCAGCTTCTTTGGCAATGAATGTTTGTGTCTTACCCTCCTTGAGAAGAGTGTCAATGATCGTCTTCTGGACAACTGTCAGATCAGCAGTCTTCCCCATGGTTGTGTAGCCTAGTGAACCAAACTGAGAGACCATTTTGAAGGCTCAGGAAACCTTTGCAGGTGTTTTGAGTCCATTAGCTGATTGGCATTTCACCATATTCTAGTTTGTTGAGATAGTGAATTGCTGTGATTTTTTTTAAATGTGAGCCAAAATCATCACAATTTAAAGAACCAAAGACTTAAACTACTTAATTTGAGTTGAATTACTGAAATAAATGAACTTAATTAAACTCTAATTTATTGAGATGCACCTGTATAGTCACCCACATTTGGTTTTTGACCACTGAAAATGTTTACAATTCACCAATTTACTCATGGAGCCGCATTAAGATCTCCATATCTCTGCGATTGAACCATTGGGGGCCTTTAAAATGAAGATACCATAAGGAAAGTTTGTTAAGAACCAGAATCTAAAAGGATATTAAGATATCTTTAATACTTCTTGAGTTACAGGCATGTAAACTCGAGGCAAAAATCACAATAAGTGCTTTTTGCCATTTTTGAACTGTCACTGTTGGCATATAATGAAACAAAGATTAGTCAACAGAGTTTACTAATATACCTACTAATTTCTGTGTAAAATAAAATAATGATGCTGCCAACTTTCTTAAGTCATTTTTACACTCCTGTAAACGCTTCTTAATACCAGGTGTATAGAGGGCCTGAGATTGGACCAGGTTTGTGCATAAATATCAGAATCAAAAAGGGAATCTTCAGAGAAGATTTATGAAGAGGAACATGGCAAGAACAGGCTGGAAACATCTGAGGTGACAGAAATCTTGATTGTTTTGTTACACTACAGTAACTGTATGTAAGGATTTGTGTCTCAGTGAGATTAAACCTTCAGAACAAGGATAGTCAGCCGAACCCTTTGAGCTAAAATATTTACTTGAAGTTAATATTTAAATAATTTAACAACACAGTCACGTTCACGTTTCTCTGATGTCAGTCACATGGCATGCAGCTAAACTAATCAACTATTTCATCTTGATGAAAAATGTTCAACTAATCAACTATTTCATCTTGTTAGTAAATGTTTTTTTTTAATTATTATGTGACATTTCATTTTTCATCATTTAGCAGATTTGCTATTATTTGACATTTTTATGATTTAATTAATTATTAGCTTCTCATAAACTTATATCCCCTGCAGTTCCCTTGTGAAGCCCAGTCTGATTTAGAGGATCATGTACAAGAAGGAAGGAAGGAAGGAAGGAAGGAAGGAAGGAAGGAAGGAAGAAAGAAAGAAAGAAAGAAAGAAAGAAAGAAAGAAAGAAAGAAAGAAAGAAAGAAAGAAAGAAAGAAAGAAAGAAAGAAAGAAAGAAAGAAAGAAAGAAAGAAAGATAAAGCTGACAACAGTGAACGAAATAATTTGTTGGAAAATCAATCAATATTTGACTGTATTGTGATTATTATCAGTCAAAATAGTTTCTATTTGGCCAATAGGATGTCTGATCTTGGTTTCCAATATTTGAGTGAATTTTGAGTAAAAAACATAAAATAAAGAGGCAAACTTAGTGTGCATCTCACATGCTACTAAATCATTATATTATATAGCATTATGATAAAGCAGCATATATCAGTCATCCAGTTCACTGTTAAAATGATGTAATAGGAAAATTATTTGCATACATGATTATATTACGTTATTCTAGAATAACGTGACATGCTGAGCTTTAAATAGAGTGTATATGTGTGAAGATGGGCCATGAGAGGCAGTGAGCGTGTGGCACACGCTGGTGCGTTTCAGCGGCTGTCGGGCTCCATTCGTCACCATGCAATCGTTTCTTGACACTTTCTAGCCCAATGCACACGGCCGCGTTCTTCTCTGACAGAAACTGTGCAAGAGCCACACAAACCAAACTTGCCAGCAGTTGTAAAAGTCAACTGGCCTTTTTAGAATCAGTCCATCCATCTCTGGTCCAGTCGGACCCCTCACCTCAACACATTCGGACTTAAAAAGTGGATGTGACATCAATTTTTCTTGAGCGGCTCGAGCTGACTGGCAGGTGGCTGATAAGATGTCAGCTTATAGACGTGATGCCTCGCAGTCGGGCAGAGACAACCTCGTGCTAATCCCCATCCTGACTGATGCATTACTGCAGCCGCGACATGAACGTGTGACAGGAAAACCTCCCGCACATGCGCATCTACCTGCAGCCATGTGGAAAGTGCCCTTCCGATCGGACCACCTGCTCCCAGTTTTCCTCTCTTAATTGCCAGCGGAGGCTGCAGCTGCGGTCCAGAGAGCGGCTCTGGTCACGGCTCATTTCTCAGGACAGCAGCTCCTCCCACCTCTTTAGACCGGCGGACCCTCGGACTACCACTGAAAATACGGGCCAATTACTCAAAATCTTTATTTAACCCCTCAACACGCAAACGCTATTTTGGCAATTGGGCATAAATGACAAACCCAAATTAATTTTTAAATGTACAAACATATCAGGTAAATATGATAAAACTACTTATAACCACAATTAAAGGATTAGTTCACTTCAGAATTAAAATTTCCTGATAATGTACTCACCCCCATGTCATCCAAGATGTTTATTTCTTTCTTTCTTCAGTCGGAAAAAAATTAAGGTTTTTGAGGAAAACATTCCAGGATTTTTCTCCAAATAGTGGGGTTTCAATTCAGCTTCAAAGAGCTCTACACAATCCCAGATGAGGAATAAGGGTCTTATATAGGGAAACAATCAACCATATATAGATATATATGCATTACGTAATCACGTTGGAAAGGAACCGTGAGGATCCGAGCAAGAGTTTACAAAGCGAACGTGCAAAGACGAAGTCAAGTTCCTTTACAAAAAAAGGTAAAATAGCAATGTTGGATGATTTTGAAGTTGGAGGAGAAAATGAGATCTTGTGACATATCCAATGTGATTACATAATGCGTGGCGCATCGCAGATCAGTGCAAGATGAGCATTTGTGATTAAAACGTGTGTATTTTTTTTTTTTTATAAAATGACTGATGGTTTCTCTAGATCAGACTCTTATTCCTCGTCTGGGATCATGTAGAGTCTTTGAAACTGACATTTGGACCTTCAACCCATTGGTAACTGTTGAAGTCCACTATATGGAGAAAAATCCTGGAATGTTTTCCTCAAAAACCTTCATTTCTTTTCAACTGAAGAAAGACATAAACATCTTGGATGACATGGGGGTGAGTAAATTATCAGGACATTTTAATTCTGAAGTGAACTAAACCTTTAAGGTGAAGCCATCAGTGTGATCATGATTCATTTCAAATCTGAGGACATCATCTCTAAAACTATGCATTTTATGTTTTTAGAGAAGGCTAATACAAATGCTAATGAAATGATTTATGGCACCAATATCTCCCCTGAACTCAGAGAACAGCCCCATTCACGATTCTGCTGTTCTCTCTTGAGTTTAAGCATCAACAGTGGTCAATTATTGAAGCTGGAGCTTCTAATCTTTCTAAGGATACAGTTTGTCCATATCACGTTAAGAATGTGGTTTTGATGTGCAATGACTGTTAAGTGACTATAATCTGTAAAGGGATTAAGAAAAAACACTGGTCAATTTTCAGATTTTGGGCTATTTGGCTTTCAGACTAGTGGAAAGAAAACATCCACATTTAAGTGTTTATTATATTGCGCTTTATCTATTTGCATCTGCAGACTTCATTACACATCTTTAAAAGTGGTGAGATTTTTTTTTTTACATACACCAAACTTTAGAGTTTTATTCATATCTATATTCTCAAGGGTTTTACAGAGGGGTTTGTTTTTTTTTTTTGGCTGTTGACAATATTTTCTGATTTATGGAATGATAAATAAAGATATCCAAAATTCCCTCTGTAAAAACCTTTAACTCTAATATGTCAGACAAGAATTTTGAACCTGGCTTTATGATCAGATTTCTGTTCTGGAAATGTATGGAAATTTGTGCATTTTTAACTGTATAATGCCTAATCTGCACATTTAAACATTGTCTGTTTAAATATGCGAGTTTAATGTCTTAATGTACTGTGATTAATTCATTGGGAAAAGTATAGTGATATCTATTAGTACATCATTAATTTATGATGTGCATTTAATCAATAACATTTACATGTGATGTGTTTGTTAATGCGAGTGGTTGTTAGCACATTACTCTGCACTGCCGGGAGTTTTAAATTAAGGTTAGATTCTTGCCTAATCTGAATATGATTTATGATTTTAATTCCTTATGCAAATTTTGACATATGACAGATTTTATCCAGGACCATATCCGTGCATATCCATGTTGAGTTTCATTACATTATTGATAATTATTCTAGCGTTATCATGCTCTCGGTAGCACCAGACTGAAATTGCAAATCCACATGATTTCACACTTATTCAAGATTTCCCCCCTAAAATATAATTTATAGTATATTTTAGGATATAATTTAAACTCAATAACCAAGAGGGTATCACTTTCACTGTCAAGATTACGTGACATTTTTGTGACATTTGAGTGGCATTTTTCTCATCTACTTGCTGAGACACGAAAGCACAAGTGTGAAAGGTCTGCTGGACTGGGACGGAGCTGGTCCAATGCGACACACACACACACACACACTTTTGGCTGTGATTCTAATGACTGTTGATTTGTGCAGCATCTGTGTAACTGCCACTCAAGAGGAAAACACCGCACACGCTCCACTGCTCTCAGCATCGATTCTCACACGGGGCAGAAGGGGTTATGAGGATGAGAGAGATGGGATGATAAGAAAAACAACAACTAAACAGTCTAGAGACACAAAGAGAAGTGAAGCTTCTGTGATGGAAAGAGCACAGGATATAGTTTTGAAAATATATAAATATATCATGACAGAAACATGCATCTATCGTCATATTTTAACAAATATAAAGATACATATAACATGCAATATAAAACATACACTCACTGGCCACTTTATTAGGTGCACCTGTTCAACCGCTCATGACTAATCAGCCAATCACATGCTAGAAACATTTAGGCACGTAGACATGGTCAAGATGATCTGCTGAAGGTCAAACCGAATGAAAGCTGATTTAAGTGACTTTGAAAGTGGGTTGGTTGTTGGTCCCAGATGGGCTGATCTACTGGGATTGTCACTCACAACCATCTCTAGAGAATGGACCGAAAAAGAGAAAATATCCAGAGAGCGTCAGTTCTGTGGGTGAAAATGCCTTGTTGATGCCAGAGGTCAGAGGAGAATGACCAGACTGGTTCAGCTGATAGAAAAGCAACAGTAACTCAAATGGTTTCAACCGAGGTCTGCAGAAGAGCGTCTCTGAACGCACAACACGTCAAACCTTGAAGCAGATGAGCTACAGCAGCAGAAGACACACCGGTGACACTCCTGTCAGCTGAGAACAAGAAACTGAGGCTACAATTCACCAAATCTGGACAATAGAAGATGAAAAACGATGCCTGGTCTGATGAGTCTCGATTTCTGCTGCGACATTCAGATGGTAAGGTCAGAATTTGGGGTAAACAACATGAAAGCATGGATCCATCTTGTCTTGTCTTAGTGGTTCAGGCTGCTGGTGGTGTAATGGTGTGGGGGATACTTTCTTGGCACACTTTGGGCCTCTTGGAACCAATTGACCCTTCGCAAAGACCCGCCCCCTTTAGTTACTGTTGCTTTGTCTGACAACCCATGCCGCTCTCATGCCACACATCATGTTCTCAGTGAAAAATACATCTTGGAGCAAAGAGGACACTGACAACGTGTCGACAGACAAGACAGAGCAGGTCACTTTTGATATGAGACAGTTTCATATTTAAAATATTGTAATTTTTTAAAGAAGTTTAATCAATAAATAGCGTATAGTGTCTCTTTAATGTGTCGTGACAGATCGCTGTCGCGATCATCTCTTCATACTAGTTCATTTATAGCATCAAATAAACATGAATGAACATCAGAAGGAATGTTGTTTCACACGTGAGGACACACAATTTTTCAAGTTCAAGTTCACCAACGTTAATCTACTAACTCCCCTGACTGCTTTGTTGGACAAAATGGCGGATTCAGGGTTATGATTGGTCAGATCGCCTGTCAATCAAACTGTTTGCGAAGGGTCAATTGAGCATCGTTTAAATGCAACAGCCTTCCTTCCCTTCATGACCACAGTGTGTCCATCCTCTGATGGCTACTTCCAGCAGGATAACGCACCATATCACAAAGCTCCAATCAAACCGATTTCTTGAACATCTCAATCCGATAGAGCAGCTTTGGGATGTGGTGGAACGGGAGATTCACATCATGGATGTGCAGCCGACAAATCTGCAGCAACTGTGTGATGCGATCGTATCAATACGGACTAAAATCTCTGAGGAATGTTTCCAGCACCTTGTTGCATCCATGAAGAAATGAGGTAGTTCTGAAGGCAAAACGGGTCCAACCCTGTACTAGCAAGGTCTTAAAGAGGCCAGAGAGAGTATACAAACACAATAACATTTTAAAAATATACAACTAAACCAATCACAATATATTAACATATATAAAAGTACAAAAATAATATAAAAGTATAGAATTGTCATGATATTTTAACATGGATAAAAATATAGAAAGAGATGAGACAACAACCAAAACAGAAAGGAAAGAATAAAGAAAAACAGAATAAGGGCTGCAGGATAATTTGAAATAAAATCAATTTTGCGATATGGCTCAGTGTCTTTGTCTATACATGCAAGCGGGGATTTAATTAAATAAATATGAAATAATAACAAATATAAAATAATGAAATATAATCTCGATGGGTTACTGTGTGAAAATTATTAAGAAATATTAGTAATGTAATTTGAAACTAAAATCTCAGATTTTTTATTTGACATAAAACAGAATAATTATTACAATATATTTATAATATTGTTTAATATTTTTATTTAATAATAATAATCATCACACTAAAAACATAATAATAATTATTATTGAGTTGCTCAAAATGTGGCCTATGGAAACTTTTTTTAAAATCGCACACTAGAAAAAAAACAGATGTAGGATTTACTTTGAAACTATTTTCACTCAAAAATTGTAGAATATGGGAGCACATGATGCAGTTGTGAATGTGATCTGTGTGTACCGATGCGGACCGCGTGCTGTAATGACACGTTACAGAGGAGCAGAGAAGGTCAAGCCTCACCACATGTCCAGACAGGTGGAGTAGTCAGTGGAGCCGAGCAGCACGTCTGGAGGACGATACCAGAGAGTCACCACCTCATTAGAGTACGTGTGGCTGGGGACCGACTTCGCACGTGCCAGACCTGCGGAAAACACACACACATTATCATTACTTAGAGGAAAGAAGTTTAAAAACGTCGCTTTGGGTAAAAGCAAGCTTCGATGTGAAGCAGATGCTCTCTGCTCTGCACGGTTCACAGGAGACGTGATAAACCGAGCTGTCCTCCCCAGGTGCCGAGGCGTGCTTAATTAACCCGTTTCACTTAAACACACTTGACTTCCTGTATTTGGAGAGCTGCTCGGCGAGGGGGCGTTTAAAGCAGGATGGAAATAACAGCAAAGGCTTCACGCCGGTATAATTTTCCGTCAATAATCCTGCAGCTAAAACAAAGGGCTGCGTCGGAGAAAGTGAGAGGCCATCATTTAGGTTAACACATCGACGGAGCCTCTAATCATCATTACACTAAACTGGTGAGTAATAGTCACCCGGGTGGCAGCGCAACCCGCATTTGTGAGTCTAATTGATGGGAGAGTGAGAAAACGAGGAGGAGCGGATGAGAGGCCAGCGAGGTCAGAGATGATGAAGGCAATCGAGGAGGAGGGAGAACGTCCTTTCCTGGTCCTGAGGCGGTCGTCATGGCAACGCAGCGGTTGAGCTGACATTAACTATGAACGCCGGCTGAAGGAGATCGAGGGAGCGTCAAGTAATGAAGGCCTCGGCGTCCACCGGTTCAAAGCGCACGAGACTCTGCGGGTCTCCGGAGGGGGTCGAGGGTCAAGCTGAGTAAATTATACATCACTCACTGTCCCAGAGTGACATGATGGAGTGAGGAAGGACGGAAAAAGATGAGGACACGACCGGAAAACATAGGAAAGACGGGGGAAAATTGGGAGGGATTAGGAAGTTAGGAAGAAAATTAGGAAGAATTAGGGCTGACAAGATTTTGAAATAAAATCAAGATATGGCTTAGTGTGATTATCAGATTATGAGATTGAAATATATATAAACAATATAATAAAAATATATAACTACCATATTATATTAACATATAAAAATTTTTACAATATACTAACATATATAGAATATACAAATATAATATCATAAAAATGCACAACTATCATGATATTTTAACATATATACAAAAATAACGCCGTAAAAATATAGAACTATCATATTTTAACATACATAAAAATCTAATAATATCATAAAAAATGTAACTATTTTAATATTTTAATATATACAAATATAATAAATATAATTTTATAGATATACTAATATATATGAAAACATACAAATTTAATAATATTCTAAAAAGTATCATAAATTAACATATTTAAAAATATACAAGTATAAAAATATACAACTATCATGATATTTTAACATATATACAAAAATAATGTCGTAAAAATATAGAACTATCATATTTTAACATACATAAAAATCTAATAATATCATAAAAAATTTAACTATTTTAATATTTTAATATATACAAATATAATAAATATAATTTTATGATATACTAACATATATGAAAACATACAAATTTAATAATACTCTAAAAAGTATCATAAATTAACATATTTAAAAATATACAAGTATAAAAATATACAAGTATCATGATATTTAAAAAAGAAAACTTAGGTTGCACGATTTCATGAAATAAAATCCATATCGCAATATCTTGATTAAATAAATATCTGCACTACCGGTTTCAAAGTGAAACGAAGAGTCAACACAGTGCTTTACTTTTTTTTAAAAAAAGACGATTTTTATTTGCCCACAACCCGTCAAAAAAAAAAAAAAAGCTCTATACATTATATACAAATACACTTCTGCTCAAAACTCCGCAGTCAGCCATACACAAGCGCCTGTATGAAATCTGTACGATATCTAAATGAACATGGATTTAATCCTCAATAACAAACACACCGCAGACAAGTGGGTCAGTCGATCTAAACACGCCGTTTGATTAAACTCCCCGTCTCATCAATTCACACCATGACCAAAATATGAAAAATGTAATAAAGGTATATTCAATACCTCCAGTGTCAAATGTCCGCTGTGGCGGAGATGATCGGGAGGAGTTTCATTAAAGTGTTGCAATTACAGATTGTTTGGCAGGTAATTTATGTGCGGTGTGATCGAATCCGGAGCTGATGACAGACGCTGGCCATTTATTAAAATGTATTATTTATGAACTCCTTTTTTTATTATTAATTAACGCAAAATGTATTAAGTCCTTTATCAAGATGTTAATGAAGTGAATGATCATTTATGGAGATGCCATTGTGTGTTTAAGTGTGCATGTATGCTTATCTGACCCTGTACCGACATCAGGGCTTCATTGCACCTCTTTAAGCTCCACACGAAAAGCAGAGCAGCATCACAGAAGGTGATTTTACTGTTTAACCATGAATTCACACAGAATATCGACTGTATATAATATTATGAGTATTCTCGTAATGTCACGATACATCTTCACCTCAATATACTCAATACATCCTTAAAAATTAAGACTTTTTATATACTTCTATATAAATATATTGTCTCCATACAATATTCAAAGAGTGCTGTGTTAATCCCTGAGGGACGAGAATAATGACACTTAAATAAAGAGTAAAAACCCTCTGAAATCTGAGGATTAAATGATGGAGCTCAGCAAGAGAACTGCAAAAGATCTGCGATGTTCTTGGAGGATTCTCAATTCCCATAAGGCCCGTCTGAAGCAGGACTAACATACGCTTTACGTTCATTCAGCACAGGAAAGAACATCTGAGATGACTAAAGCTCACATGCTGCTCACGTTCTCAAGAACTGAATGACTTCTTAGAAGCTTGTTTCCATCACAGAATAAAAAATAAAAAAGTTAGTTATGACTTTATATCTCACAATTCAGATTTTTTTCTATGTAAACTCAGAATTGTGTGGAAAAAAGTCAAAATTGTGAAATGTAAATTATAATTCTGAGGAAAAAAAAGTCAAAATGGCAAGATGTAACTCACAATTATGGCAAAAAAGACAGAATTGCAAGATATATACTTCGATTTCTGAGAAAAAAATCAGACTTTGGGGGAAAAAAGAGAAAACTGCGAATAAAACTAAAGTTTGGTGTATGTAAAGCTGCGAAAGTGGAGATTTCTGACTCCAAAATTTGCGAGATGTAAACTCTGAAAGAATTCTAAGGAACAAAGTCAAAATGGCAAGATGTAAATTTATTGAATTATTTCTCAATTATGAGAAAAATGTCAGAATTTTTATGCAAAAGTCAGAATTACCTTTTTACGGGTTCAAATGCGTAGCGCTGAAACTCTACTGTTATTGTTAGGGTTTTCAGAAGATCAGCATTCTGCCCTAAAACTGCTCAGACAGACCAAACTGTGAGTCATAGAGACTTGATAATTTGAGGGATGGTAGTACCCACCCCTTCTACAACGCATCGCCTCAAATTGGCCTGATGGTGGCGCTACAGCAATCAAAAGTACATAATGGCTCCAAACTCCTAAAAAGGCGCAGGCTCAAGTGTCTTATATTGTTGGAATCCTTGGCTCAACACGAACTAAACGCATTGGTGAAATGATTTGGTATTTTGGATTTAAAAAAAAAAAAAAAAAACTACTTTTGCAATTATTCCTAGGTTATTCACCCAATCAAACCAGTGCAGAAAGATTCTCTAGAGTCTGATCGTCAATAATAATCGGAAAAAAATTCGTTTCACGTCCGCATTGGGATGTCAAAATGTCCGAAGTGGGTGTGGCCACTGTTACTATAATGATTCACTTTTACTATTCCCGCTTGAACGGGATGAGATAATTTGACCAAACTTGGTACGTATGTACGGCTCATTCTGTAGTTACATAATGAAGGATGCGACGATTGGCCACTTAAAAATGTTTTTTTTTTTTTTAAACACAAAAACAGCTATAGCTACGCAACAGTCAGTCCAATTGACTTGAAAATTGGCATGGAGTGTCTTTGTCCAAGGTGCCATGATGGTCTATGAGCACATTCGCGTATCTCGAAAAACACTGTCGCCATTGGCCAATGAATTTTGAGCACCTATCAGACAAGGTTAACAAAGGTCGATCGTAACGAAACTCCCTGGGCCTGTTTGAATCATGACCTAGAGAGCTGTGCGATATTATTTATTAAAAAAAAAGAAAAAAAAAAAAGACTTTTTTGAACTAGTCCGATGTTTTTCGCTCAACCTCAATAAAGCCACTGCCATCCTCCTCTTGTCTTGTTCTCATCTTGCAGTGATCGGAGGTCATCACATCTTAAAACACCCATCGGTACAGCACATCTAAGTCTTTATTTAAGAGCTCTGTTTCATTACAGCCTCTGTAGGAGCTGGTCCAGGATTTGATTCATCTCACGGGGCCGCTGGAGCCCATCTGCTCCCCTGTACCGCATCCCATCAGCGGCTTCATAAAACGACACACGAGGGAACAGCGAGTGGATTCCTGCAGGGTTCTGCATGGATTCCTGAACTCAGACGCAACTCTTCCTCTCTACTGCTGTCAGCAGATGTTCGGTCCATCACAAACACACCCGGGAGGGTGTTTGAACACGGTTCTGCAAACAGTTTGTCAGCTCTGTGGTGCTCATGTGGAAGACATGAGTTTAAACGCTTCCAAAAATGGTACGAAATTTGGAAACTGAAATCACAGCAAAAGTGCTCAGCAGTGTCCGTCTGTTCCCATAATGCATTGCATTTTCCAACACATTTAAACTACTCTGAATATTTTGCAAACTTGATGTATAATACTGCTAATATTTTAGCAAAAAATAAATGCTTATAAAATTCCTGTTGCTTAAACTGCTTGGATTACATTATTACATTATAGTTAGTCATATATGTATTTTTTATTTTCCTTAAAGACAGGAAATAACTTTTTCTTTAATCTAAACTTAGTCTTTGATCTAATTTGAAAAATATAAATATATATATATACATATATATATATATATATATATATATATATATATATACACAGTATACACATATACATTTATATAACACTTAAAATTTTAAACTTAAAATATGGTCTTTAAAAATACATAATTTTTTAAAATGATATATTTAATTATATGAAATGTTATGTTTAAAGATGCAAATGGGGAAATATCTATTTAAATATGCACTAATTTGCAAACATTTCCAGAACAGAAATCTGAAAATTAAATTAAGCCAGGATCAAAATTGTTGTTTGATTTTGTTTGACATATTAGAGTTTAATGTTTTTACAGAGAAGATTTTAGATTTCTCCTTTAATCACTCCATGAATCAGAAAATACTGTCAACAGACATAAAATAAATGCATTTTCTCCATGTTTTTAGGAATAAAATCTGATATAAATCAAGTTAGTGATGTATGAACAAACCCTCAGAATATAGGAATGAATAAAAATGTAAAGTTTGGTGTATGTAAAGCTGTGGAGAAGTGGAGATTTCTGACTCACTGCCTTTAAAGACACGTATTGTTATTAAAATCTGCAGATGCAAATAAATAAATACAATAAAATAAATACTTAAATGTATATTTTGCATGTTTTCTTTCCACCAGTCTAAAAGAAGGATCATAGCCAACAATTGACCAGCAAAGAAACAATGATTTGCTTGTAGTGTGACTCATCTAGTGAGTGTCATCTTTCCCTGCAGATGATGAAGTCTTATAATGGAGGAACACTAGATTCATGTTGCTGCACACTTGTGGAGGACAGGAGGGGCCACTGGTGACAGATCGGCCCCTAATGACCCCGCTGAGGACGCGAGCCGCCGTTTGTGCTGAACCACCCGGGCGGAGAAAGGGACCATATGCTGCGGTCCGCCGGTCCAAATGTCTCTTCAGCAGCTGTTTGAGGCCACTGAGCCACCAAAAATACACTGATCTTGGCAGGGCTGAGATTCTCGCTTGAATCACTCCGGCCCTAATTGAGTGGAAGAAACAACGTCCCACCAGGTATCTGAGAAGCAATCTGTTGGTCAAGCTGTCTGTCTGTCTCGCTCATGTTCTCGCTATATTTCTCCTTTCTTGTACTCGTACACATTTTGCTTTGTTTTGAATGATTGCTGTTCCCCTCCTGACAGTGACTCTTGTCACGATTGTTACTCCTCCATTTCTCTCAGAACCCTGTCAGTCACTGCAGTTTTACTTCAAACAAAAGAGCCCAAAAATGACATCCATATTTACAGCAGCTTTGGTTACTGAAGCGTTTTTTCCTGTTCATTTTCTCCATTAGGATCGCAAAAATGTTCTTAAGCTTCAACATTTGATTTAAAGCAAAAACAAAATTAAATTAGGGAAAAAAGTGTCCTTAAAAAGAGATAATGACCAGCTCATCCAATTAAGTACTTTGAATAATAAAATGATGCTATAATACAAAACTACTGTTATATTATATTACGTAAGTAGGATAATAGTTTAATTAAATTCCTTTGACCTCATGATTCTCATTTGCTCTGACATGCACTGTGAGCTGTAAGGTCTTATATAGACAAGTGTGTGGCTTTCCTAATCAAGTCCAGTCAGAATAATCAAACACAGCTGGACTCAAATGAAGGTGTAGAACCATCTCAAGGATGATCAGAAGAAATGAACAGCACCTGAGTTAAATATATGAGTGTCACAGCAAAGGGTCTGAATACTTAGGACCATGTGATATTTCAGTTTTTCTTTTTTAATAAATCTGCAAAAATGTCAAGAATTCTGTGTTTTTCTGTCAATATGGGGTGCTGTGTGTACATTAATGAGGAAAAAAATTAACTTAAATGATTTTAGCAAATGGATGCAATATAACAAAGAGGTGGTCTGAATACTTTCCATACCCACTGTATATATATTTTGGTGCTTCCCACACATAGACTTTACCTGGGTGGGCCACCATATTTGATGACACATTTTTGCTTTTATTATTGTTTAACTCTTTGAAATTAACTAACTAATAATAAAAAAATTATTTTAATAAACGTATATAATGTATTTAAAGCTATTATCTGTAACGTTTTTTGGTTAAAAATCATCCAAAATCAATTTTTGAGCATGTACATAACCAGCTAGTGTTCAAAACTATCTCCTTACCTCAGCCTCAGAACTGTAAGCTTGCAATAATGTTTTATAATTCGGGTGGTATTGGTAGGTTTTGGCGGGAAATTCGAGCATGCCGACCGTTTGTCTTTGCGCCACTGCGTCAAGTTCGTTGAGGCGGATCATTTACAGCCTTTTCTCACAGCAGCTGCGATAATTAAACTTATCAATTTGATGCCGGATTGTATGGTATGACAAATTAACGTTAGAGATTACACTGTACAGTAATTAATTAATTAATATACACACTATACACACTAAATACACATAGTCACACAATGCTGATATTGTTAACATTAACATTTTTAACATTTTGAAAACGAAGTATAACACTAATAATAATTTCACGGTTTGACGTGATCCGAGCTAAGCGATCGTTAAATTTAACACTAGCAGCGCGATTTACTGTAATGCTTTTTTTCCCTCAGTTAGTCTGAACAAAAGTGGCAGACATGTTATTTGTTCAGATGACATTCTCCGATGAAAATTCTTATTATGGTCATAATTTAAGATTACAATCTGTGATTCTGAAGTACAGTATTCACACCGATGTGGTGATTGACAGCAAACATTAGATTCATCCGCGCTGAACGAGAAGTAAAGATAATAATTCCGCAAACAACTGCAGTTGCAGGTTTCAAACAGAGATGGCGACAAAGAGGCAAAATTAAGGACTTCAGCTTTACAACTGTTAGGATTACCAGCCGAAGTTCCTGCCATAGCCCCAAGAGGGCACTCTACCGCCGAACTGTTATTTTCACCGGACTTCATTTCCCACAATTCACCACACTTACACAGACACTACACTTCCCAGAAGTCCTGTTCCTAATCACTGATCACCGTAACCAGCTGCAGCCTATTATTCAGACTATTTAAGAACCATTCAACCACACATACATTGCGAGGTCTTGTTATATCCTGGTGTTTAACATTTCTGAGCGTTATATTCCTGTTTAGTCTGCCTGTTTTTTGATCCTGCTTGTTTCCACCGTCATTGTTGTTTATCTGCCTGCCCTCTGAACTTATTGCTTATTGTTACTGGACTGTGTTGTTTTGCTGCCGTCCCCGATCCATCTGCCTGTTCTACGATTACGTCTCTGCCTGTTCCGTGATATTCCTGTTTGCTGGTATTTGACCACCGCCTGTTTGACTACGTTTGTAAATAAAGCTTGCAATTGGATCTCATCCGCTGACTCCTCATTACAACAATGATAAAATACTTTTGCAATAAGTCTAATTAAAATATCCAAAGGAGGCAATGCTTTATGGGAGCAGGTGTTTTCAAGGTGAACAGAATAATAGTTAAACTATCAGTCAGAGGTCAGCATGTCTCCATCATACAGCTGTTCCAGATCTTCCCACTAGTCACTCTTCTGCGGGATGTTATGCTGCTGGTGAAGCATTTGTGTCTTTTGTCTCTTTATCTCCAGCTTCAGACTCATAATAGCCCTGTTTGCTCTCAAAGCAGTCAATGTTTACCCATAATGCCATCATGAAAGGAGACTGGACATATGGTGCAACGACAAGGAGGGGTTAGACACACACACACGCACACACACACACACACACACACACACACACACACGAGCACTGCTCTATGGTACCAAACTGACGCTAAATTAAAGACAAAAGCAAAAATCCCAGTCATTGTACATTATCTGCAGTGGTGAATCGTCCGGTACTGTAACAGCAGCCTGAACATAAACTGTCAACACAGCTGCGGTGAAAAGATTGATATGCATCCATTATGTAAATGATATATCCAGGGAGAGCAGAAAGACCATAACAACTTGTTCAAGAACAGAAGAACAAATATAACAAAATACATGTTCAATGACTCTACTGTATGAACTATAATGCATGTCTTTATGATTTTACCTTGATTTTTTCTTGTATTTAAATCTGCCTGACATCAATGATGTTTTGGATTAAATTGTATTTTCTTTCATTGAAAACCAAATTACTGTATAACGTTATTTCTGTGCAAATACACAAATATCCAGATAAAAATAGTGATGTAATATTTTTCAATTTTCAACCAAATCAACATCTGAAAAATTACAAATGACAAAGAGAGACGTTCTGGTGGTGGACAATGGAATTCATTCAAAAAATACATTTCATTGTAACTAAATATTAAAAATATATATAAAATATTTAATAGTTTAAAACTATCTCTGACAGAAATACTGATATACAGGACTGATAAAAAATAAATAAATATATAAACAAAATATAAAAATATGATATTTGGGTTATTTATTTATTACATATTGTTTATTTATTTAATCTTTTCTTTTCTCTGTAAATGTTTATATGTATTAAATATAATTATACACACACGCATATATATTTATATATATATATAGTGCTGTTAAAGCTACAAAAGTTATTCAGTTAAGAGCAATGAGTGTTTTTCTTTTTCTTTTGTTCTTTGATTAACAGTTATGACAGACTGTAGCAGGTTTATTAGGCTGCTGTCACTTTAAGACCTGCCGCACATGATGTGGATCTGCATCTTATTTTCTCACAACTCTTTAAGTTCATTTATGACTTCATTTAACTCATTTAAGACTGTGCTTCTGAGGATGCTCGACAAAACGGCCATTTTGACATAATTTTGGCCTCTCACGTGCAAAAGAGAACTCAACTGAACTCAATCTTAAGCGTCGTTCTGTGCATATGAGTCGTGTCACACAGACAGGAGATTCACAGAGAGCGCGCAAGAACAGATTTAAGTTCTTTTCTTTGCCTCTTATCATGCTTGACTGGTTTAACAGCACTTGAATGAATGATAGCGATCACATAATGTAATGCTAGCTAAACGATAACGGGAAAAAACGCGATAATTTCACTAAATATTTTTAACACGTTAACACACATTTATCCTACGCATAATCCACATGATTATTAGTGAATGAGACCCGATGGCTTATGAATCTGATGCACTGTGGGGAATTTCTTACCAAAGTCGGCCAGTTTGAGCTCGCCCGTGTCGCTGATGAGCAGGTTTTGTGGTTTCAAGTCCCGGTGAAGGATGTAGCGCTGATGGATGTAAGACAGACCCCTCAATAACTGGAACAGGAACAGCTGCGGAAACAAATCAGTTCATGTGTAAGTGTCACGAATCACATACACACACACATTTTCATCAACACACACCCGTGAATCGATATATAATTTAAAACCCAAATCTACAGGATCCATGTGTCAATTGAAGCAAACAGGATTCAGTAAATGTGACACACCACTTCTCCATCTATGTTATTTATTCCCGTCTTCCTCATATGAAGCAACCCCCATATATGTTGTGCTTTTATATCATCTAATTTCATTCAAGATCAGCTGGAAGATCAACTTTCTTATCGTTGATGTCGAGAATTGATGAAGACCAGCATCTGATCTCCTCAAATCAATCCGCAAAAGAAAGCGCCTGATAGATGGCCGTGAACAATCAATGCACGAAACACATCTGAGCCGAACACAACCACGGCCTTCACTCACTCGTAAGCCTCACATCAATCTGAAAAGAGCAAGAGTGGCCTGTTTTCTGCCTTGAAGAGATTCAAATGCCTCTCCGTCAAGCAAAACTATCAAATTCTTGGCCAATTAAGCGAAGCAAGGAAGCGCAGAGTCCAATAAAAGAACGGTTTATCTGGCATCTGGAGTCATCGGGGTCAGAGCGAGGCATTTTCAGACGCTCATGTTTACTCATGCGGGGCGAAACGCATTTCTGAAGACGCTCCTGCTCATTAAGAGTCTGCAGGGAAAATGTTTAACGATATAGTGATTCTTCAGCATCTCCAGTAACGTGTCAAACGACTGTCGAGGGAGCGATTCACCGCTCACTTCAACAGAAACATCCCACAGCATTAACATTATATTCCATACAGATTGATCGACAGGAGTGAGGAAAGACGTGGAGTCAGAAAAGCATTACATGAAAAAGCATAAACATTTTCTGATTATTTTAGCCGGGGTTTTTTAAAATTGTATTTTACTTTTTTTTCATTTAACATCTCTTCTAATTGGGGGGGGGGGGGGTCAGCAAATACATAATCATGAATATACATTATTGATTAACAAGAAACACACACACAATATATTTATATACAACATTATAAATATATCACATTTATTAAATACGATATTTATTAATATACTATAAAATAAGAAATTAATAATACATTTGTCATTAAAATGTAAAAAAATAAATATGATTATATTTAAATATCTATTCAATTTGAATTATTTGCTTATCTTATGCAAATTATTCACTCTGACAGAAATATTGATATACACCATTTATAAACATTTACTAAATATAATTATATTGCGCAGTGACGTACACTATACAGGTAGACAGACAGACAAGAGCCTTAATACCTTAAATGAATAATAATGAAAGAGAGAGAGAGAGAGAGAGAGAAAGAGAGAGAGAGAGAGAGAGAGAGAGAGAGAGAGAGAGAGAGAGAGAGAGAGAGAGAGAGAGAGAGAGAGAGAGAGAGAGAGAGAGAGAGACGGCCTCCAGTCAGATATACAGGACGAGAGAGACACCTGGAATAAT